>JAJAGP010006937.1:0-17028 GCA_025084515.1 Ancistrus triradiatus | reverse complement strand
CGGAGAGGAAGACCAAAGAGGAGTTATTTGGTTGTGGTGAATGAAGATATGCAGGGAGTTGGGGTGAGAGTAGAGGACGTGGAGGACAGGGTGAGGTGGAAACGTTTAACTCGCTGTGGCGACCCCTGATAAAGGGATAAGCCGAAAGAAGAGGAAGATTACAGCATTCAACATAACCATTAATCCACCAACTTGAATGGTTTTATTGCAGGAGTTGTGTCACATTGCATTGTAGGAGTGCCTTATAGTTTAAGGATATATAATGCTTTCTTATGATTCAGGTGAAATGAGATAAGGTATCTTAGTAGGCAGCTAAGGTACCCAGGAAATGGGACTACTTTACCATGTTAAAGAAACAAGTTTAAAATGATTTGATATGCTCAATGTAGTACACTGATCATAAATAAACAAACACGGTCAGCAACAATAATCAGGTAGGCTGTGTTTTTTAAACAATGCTCAATTGATAATAGGCCCGAAGTTGCCAAGAAACTATCCCCCACACCATTACACCTCCACCAGCCTGAACTGTTGATTCAAGGCAGGATTGATGCATTCTTTCATGTTATTTACAACAAATTCTGACCCTACCCTCTGAATGTCACAACAGCAATAGAGATTAGTAAGGAAACAGAGATAGTAGAAATATAGATAAGCAAGGTTGCCTCAGTGATTCTTTTTCTTGCATACATGCAGAAACAGGATTTATTTCGTTATAGATAACCAAACTCTGTCTGCATTTACCCACCAGTTTGTAGATATGAGTTTTAAAAGTGAGTTTGCCATCCAGTCATACACCAAGGATTTTATCCTCTGTGACTCTTTCAGTCTTGGATCAGTCTTGGATGGCAGGGTAGTGATTTTTACAGTATTAAAATACGTATTTGTAGTTCTGGACAACAGCATGAACTTAGTTATCTTGGCAATTATAACTAGCTTGTGCTTAGACTAAGCAACCTAAAGGGGTTATATTAAATGAGCACTGCAGTTTTCTGTGCAGTAGAAAAACATGTCATCTGCATACAGGGGTATTTTGCAGTCTTAGGCAGTGACAGCAAGTTAATTAATATATACAGTGGTGCTTGAAAGTTTGTGAACCCTTCAGAATTTTCTATATTTCTGCATAAATATGACCTAAAAGCTCATGAGACTTTCACACAAGTCCTGGAAGTAGATAAAGAGAACCCAGTTAAACAAGTGAGACAAAAATATTATACTTGTTCATTTTATTTATTGAGGAAAATGATCCAATATTACATATTAGTGAGGGCAAAAGTATGTGAACCTTTGTTTTTTGCAAACCTTTGCTTTGCTTTCAGCAACTTGTGTCGTTGTCTTGCTGCATGACCCACCTTCTCTTGAGATTCAGTTCATGGACAGATGTCCTGACATTTCCTTTAAAATTCTCTGATATAATTCAGAATTCATTGTTCCATCAGTGATGGAAATTCGTCCTGGCCCAGATGAAGCAAAGCAGGCCCAAACCATGATTCTACCACCACCATGATTCACAGATGGGATAAGGTTCTTATGCTGGAATGCAGTGTTTTCTTTTCTCCAAACATAACACTCTTCTTTTAAACCAAAAAGTTCTATTTTGGTCTCATCCGTCCACAAAACATTCTTCCAATAGCCTTTGGGCTTGTTCACGTGATCTTTAGCAAACTTCAGATGTTGTTTTTGGAGAGCAGTGGCTTTCTCCTTGCAACCCTGCCATGCACCCTAGTGTTGTTCAGTGCTGATGGTGGATTTATGAACATTAACATTAGCCAATGTGAGAGAGTCATTCAGTTGCTTAGAAGCTACCTTGGGGTCCTTTGTGACCTATGTGAACTATCACACAACTTGCTCTTGGAGTGATCTTTGTTGGTCGACAACTCCTGGGGAGGGTAAAAATGGTCTTGAATTTCCTCCCTCTGTCTGACTGTGGATTGGTGGAGTCCAAACTCTTTAGAGATGATTTTGTAACCTTTTCCAGCTTGATGAGCATCAACAACTCTTTTTCTGAGGTCCTCAGAAATCTCCTTTGTTCGTGCCATGATACACTTCCACAAACATGTATTGTGAAGAGCAAACTTTGATAGATCCCTGTTCTTTATATAAAACAGGATGCCCACTCACACCTGATAATAATCCCATTGATTGAAAACACCTGATTTTAATTTCACCTTCAAATTAACTGCTAATCCTAGAGGTTCACATACTTTTGACATGTAATATTGGATCATTTTTCTCAATAAATAAATGACCATGTACAATATTTTTGTCTCATTTGTTGAACTGGCTTCTCTGTATTTACTTTTAGGACTTGTGTGAACATCTAATGATGTTTTAAATCATATTTATGCAGAAATATAGAAAATTCTAAAGGGTTCACAAACTTTCAAGCACCACTGTATTGATTGATTAAACTGGGCCCATCAATAAATCTGATTTGTAATTGCTTAGTATCATGCGATGTTGTCCGTCTGATAGGTATATTTGGGTAAGTTTAAGGCATTTGTGTCAAAACCAATGTTTTGTAATTTCTTAGCGTGACCAACTGTATCAAAAGGCCATATAGAGACAGTTTAAAAACAAGGACAGAGATGGTGATGTGTCTTTCTCTAATGCAATATTAAGAATTAAACAGTTTTCATGCAGAAATTATTCAAGCTGCTGTTCACTAAAAATTCTCAAATCTTAGCTAAACAAAGATTGCTCTTTAGTTATTTACATATGCTGCCTCACCAGTGGAATTACATGAGCTGATTTCCAGATCCTGGGAATTCGGCATGATGAAATAGAAATAGAAAAAATATATATAATGTGCTGAGAAGATCATCGGCACCTCTTTCCCCTCCCTCCATGACCTACACAGTGCCCGTCTCACTCGGAAAGCCCTCTGCATGGCGAGTGATCCTACACACCCACTAAACGGCTTTTTCAGACTGCTTCCATCAGGGAGGAGACTGCAGAGTCTCCGGGCTAAAACCAGCAGACTGAGGGACAGCTGTGCTAATCAGGCAGTCAGGATTCTCAACTCTCTCCATGCTCTGCATCTTTTACCCGCTTAATAAACAATCTCAATCACACATCTCACACAACGCACAAACTCATACTGAACTCAATACTGGACTCTGCATCACTACGTACTGCTTATGCACTCATCAGTTTACAATAGAGATAGGCAATACTGGGAATTTTGGTATCAATCCGATACCAAGTAAACGCAGGACCTGTACTGCCGATATCTATACCGATACCGATACTTTTTAATATTTAAGCTTCATAGATCTAAAGGATCCAAAAGACCCCAGATAGAATTTCGCCAAACATTGTACGTGACAACAAAATACTTTATTATCACAATCAACATTTTTGTTTAGAAACAATGGAACAGTAACAAAACAAAGTTTGCCTTAACATTAGGAAAATAAATCTTTTTTGAGGTAGAAAAGGAGAAACCACAATACAAAAATAAAATAAAAATTCTCCCCTCACTAGACATCTTTTCTAGTTCTTTCTTTCTTTGTTTCTTTTTTCAAATAAAATTGTTCTTAGGAAAAACAATAAAAAATAAGAAATTTTGTTTGCAATTCTGTTTTTTCTTAAATAAACAGAGTGTAAAAATCTGTCACTCAACACAGCTTCAAACAAAATCCCCTGTTTTTGGTCCTCCCAACATTTCTTCTTCTTCACATTTAGGGAGATTCTCCTTTCCACTGTTGCCATAAGATTCCTCAAAGAGTGCTAATGATAGCTTCCTCAAAAGTTGCTATGTCACAACAATCTGTTGAAAACAACGCTAAATAAATAAAGTTAACTTGGTTCTTAAAGTTGTTTGTAATGTTTAACCATGTATCACAGTCCATAGGCCTGTTGAGGTGGTGCCCCCTTTTTACTCTGGAAATTTTCACTTTTCTGTAACTGAGTATGAGAGAGAGAGAGAGAGAGAGAGAGAGAGAGAGAGAGAGAGAGAGAGAGAGAGATTGGCTGACTCTCCCTTTGAGCTGTGTTGTGTAACACTTGGCTGGTTGTACTAGAATAACACTCTTTTGCTCTGCCAGTGTTTTGAACTCTTTAACCTTCCAGATCTGTCCTTCCCACACTCTGTAGCAGGCAACTCGAACAGAGGTGCCCCTTCTCTCTCTCCCTCTATGCCTACCTCACTCACTAACTCCCTAACTTATGTCAAACTTTGTTTTCATTTTACTCCCTCTATACTTTTCTCATTTACCTCTTTTCCTCTGCCGATGTTGCCTTCCAGACATTTTACACTCATCATGTATATAGCAGGCCAAAGCTCGCGTGTGCTGTTTCTACACTGCAGTTTTTGGAGCTTCTGGAATTGAAAAGCCTGTGGTTTCCTATGTGGTTGGCAACGGTGTACTTTGTGCTCAATCTGCCTTGGAATCTGTCCAACACAGCTTCCTCTTATACCTGGTAAGTATAGGAATCAAATTGCATTTTTGTATGCATTGATATTTCATAGTGCTTATTAATGTAACACAGTGATTTTTAAGATTTTCTACTCATGATTTAACACTTTTGTACCTATTCTCCACAAAAATGTTATGGAATAAGAATAAGTTGTAAAAAAAATCATTAAATTTAATATGCTGTAATGCTCAGGTTGGCAACACAGATGGGAGATATTCTTGTGTATTTGATGTGTTGGATTGAGATGGATTGTAGTGTTCACTTATGTGTGAGGCCCGATAAGGGATACTGTGTGGATCCTGTGTGTGTTTGGTGGGGTTGTGAAGTTTCTATGTCATTGTGAGGACCAAATGTTCTTTAGGTTACTGGATTTAAGGTTAGCTGTTGATTAACTAGCTACAGTAATATTATGTCATTGGAAAGTCCCCTCAATAATAGAAAGACATGGTATGGTACACAGCGTCTGCGATCAGTTGTAATTTCAGAAGCACTACTAGAACAGACAAACTCACTGACCCTATGTTTGGTTTAGTACACTCCCTCTCTCACTCACATTTTCCTCTCTTACTCTTTCTCCTATACACTTACTGTGTTCCTATCTAACTCGCACAAACACTAGTCTCCTCCCCAAATATACTTGTCTCCTTTTATATTTCCCTTCCTTTTTTTTCTAGCTGTTTGGTTTTTTTAAACCAGTGCTTCTGCTTATTAATCTCTAATTCAGTCATATTCTATCTCTCTCATCTGAATTTGCAAATATCAAAATATGCTTGAAAGTTTGTGAACCCTTAGGAATTCTTGCATTAATTTGCAAGTCATAAAAGTAAATAGAGAGAACCCAGTTAAACAAATGAGCTAAAAATATTATACTTTGTCATTTTTATTGAGGAAACTACTTCAAAAGTTGCAAATATATGTGAACCATGTATGTGGGTTTAGCAGTTAATTTGTTGATACAACACAAGGAAAACAAACACAAGGAGTTAGGCATGTTCAATCAATGGTTTAATAATCATGTGTGAGTTGGCACCCTGTTGCACAACCCCAGAAAATTTAGGGCTAATAATGAGGTAAAAAACTAAATAATGATGTGATTTCAAACAGATGGTATCAACACGTCACTTTAATCATGATTTGGTACAAAAGCAGCATCCACGAAGGTCAAGTCTTTGAGTAGCAAAGCTAAGCAAAAGATCTCCAGTTTGTCAACAAAAGCGTGAGAAAAATATTGAAATGTTCCTCAATGACACATTGGAAGGGATTTGTTTCAGTCCTAACTTTATTCTGATTAGGATCATTTTGCATTATCTTGTTGAAAAATGCATTGACAGCCCTGTAAATGATGTCATAAAGGCAGAATATGCTGCTGTAAAATCTCAGTGTACTTTTCTGCATTAATCCTGTATCACAGAAGTGAAAATCACTTTTGCTAAGGTCACTGACACAAACCAATACCATGACAGGCCCTGGCTTTTGGACTTGTTACTGATAAAAGTCTGCATGGTCCTTTGGTCTGGAGCACACAGTGTCCATTTCTTCCAAAAAATAATCTGGAATACGGCTTCGTCTGACCTCAATAAACGTTTCCACTGTGTGGAAATATCAGAGGCATCTTGGTCCATCCCAGATGCCTCTGATGCCAAAGAAGTCGACACCCTTTCTGGACATGGTTAAGATAAGGCTTCTTTTTTGCACAGTGAAGTTTTAATTGGCATTTGTAAATGTAACTCCATATTTTAGTGCTTGACAAAGGTTTGCCAAAGTAATCCTGTTCTCATGTGGTTATATCAGCAAGTGATGAATGACGGTTCTTGATGCAGTGTTGTGTAAGTGATGCTAGAACTTGGGTTTTCAGTGTAGGCACCCTTGTACAGTGATGCTTGAAAGTTTGTGAACCCTTTAGAATTGTCTATATTTCTGCATAAATATGACCTAAAACATCATCAGATTTTCATACAAGTCCTAAAAGTAGATACAGAGAAACCAGTTAAACAAATGTACTATAATTTGTCATTTATTTATTGAGGAAAATGATCCAATGTTACATATTAGTGAGTGGCAAAAATATGTGGAGCTCTAGGATTAGCAGTTAATTTAAAAGTGAAATTAGAGTCAGTTGTTTTCAATCAATGGGATGACAATCAGGTGGCATCCTGTTTTATTTTGTGCTCTTCACAACAGATCTTTGTGGAAGTGTATCATGGCACGAACAAAGTAGGTTTCTGAGGACCTCAGAAAAAGAGTTGTTGATGCTCATCAGGCTAGAAAATGTTACAAAACCATCTCTAAAGAGTTTGGACTCCACCAATCCACAGTCAGACAGATTGTGTACAAATGGAGGAAATTCAAGACCGTTGTTACTCTCCCCAGGAGTGGTTGACCAACAAAGTTCACTCCAAGAGCAAGGCGTGTAATAGTTGGTGAGGTCACAAAGGACCCCAGGGTAACTTCTAAGCAACTGAAGGCCTCTCTCACATTGGCTAATGTTAATGTTCATGAATCCACCATTAGAAGAACTCTGAACAACAATGGTGTGCATGGCAGGGCTGCAAGGAGAAAGCCACTGCTCTCCAAAAAGAACATTGCTGCTCGTCTGCAGTTTGCTAAAGATCACGTGGACAAGCCAGAAGGCTATTGGAAGAATGTTTTGTGTCCAGATGCGACCAAAATAGAACTTTTTGGTTAAAAGAAAAATGTTATGTTTTGGAGAAAGAAAACACTGCATTCCAGCATAAGAACCTAATCCCATCTGTGAAAACATGGGAGTGGTAGTATCATGGTTTGGGCCTGTTTTTTGGCTGCATCTGGGCCAGGACGGCTTTTGTCATCATTGATGAACAATTAAATCATGAATTATATCAGAGAATTCTAAAGAAAAATGTCAGGACATCTGTCCATGAACTGAATCTCAAGAGAAGGTGGGTCATGCAGCAAGAACAATGACCCTAAGCACACACGTCGTTCTACCAAAGAATGGTTAAAGAAGAATAAAAGTTCATGTTTTGGAATGGCCAAGTCAAAGTCCTGACCTTAATCCAATAGAAATGTTGTGGAAGGACGTGAAGCGAGCAGTTAATGTGAGGAAACCCACCAACATCCCAGAACTGAAGCTGTTCTGTATGAAGGAATGGGCTAAAATTCCTCCAAGCCGGTCTGCAGGACTGATCAACAGTTACACTAAACGTTTAGTTGCAGTTATTGCTGCACAGGGGGGTCACACCAGATACTGAAAGCAAAGGTTCGCATACTTTTGCCACTCACTAATATGTAATACTGGATCATTTTCCTCAATAAATACATGACCAAGTATAATATTTGTGTCTCATTTGTTTAACTGGCTTCTGTTTATCTACTTTTAGGACTTGTGTGAAAAACTGATGATGATTTGGGTCATATTTATGCAGAAATATAGAAACTTCTAAAGGGTTCACAAACTTTTAAGCACCACTGTACTTTACAGAATTAAATTCCTCCACATTACTTGAATAATATAATGATAAACTTAGTATTCACTATAGATGAAGTAAAGAAGCATGCAAATCCCTTCCAAACATTCTTTGTTTTTAAACATTTCAGTAATTTACTCACACATGTGCAGACAAAAACTGGAGATCATCTGTGTTCCTCAAAGACTTGGCCTTTTGTGGATACTGCTTTTGTACCATGTCATGATTACAATCACCTACCGACATCACCTGTTTAGTTATTTAGTTATTTACTTCATTACTATCCCTAAATTGCCTAAAAATTCATAAATTGCCTAAAAAACATTTTTGGAATGTGTTGAAAACCCAAAATGCAGGAATGGGTATTATTAACAAATGAAATTAATTTGACCAGACAAAACATGAAATATATTGAGTTCATACTGTCTGCAATTAAATAAAGTCAAGTTGTGCAAGTTGAGTCGTACATCAACATTTATCACACATAAACAGTCTGTAGCACAACTGCCACTCATTGCACAGATTGTTTCAATGTCATGAAGTCCATATGATAGCAGAACCAGCTTGAATTGTGTGCGTTTGCTGCCCTCTGCTAGAGACAAAGAGGTGATACAGCAATGTTACAAAAATGACATATTTTTTATTTTTCTAATACAGCTGTCAATTTAGGCAGATGCAACAGAAAGGCGCAATAAATAGCTTTTCACCTTTTCTCAGCTGGCACAATGTTTGGCTCACTGTAATAACACAAAGGAGAGAGACAGACAGACACATATCAGGAATCTAAATTCCTCACAGGTGCCACCACTAATCATGCCCATTCAAAAACCACTCCCTACTATTGCCATCCCAGCTAAACCACCCATATCTGCAAAATAACCTCACTGCCCTACTCAGGCCAGAGAGTGATTCACCTTGTGTCTGTCTGACTCCCACTTTTGAAAGAGGTGATAGTTCAATCTCCACAATTTGGCCATGGACCCTTGAACCTAAAAGTCTTTAATGTCATATACTAGATACAGTATTTGTGCATTTGCATATTTGATGTAATGGAGCCACTGCAGACTCACAAAGTCTGAACAATGGACCTGTGTTTAGACTCTCCCAAGTTTACCTTGGGCAAAATGGTCCCCAATCACCTGTCTGATGCATGAGTCTGCAAAAGGGCTAGAAAAAGTAAAGCAAATCATAATTTATATTTACAGAATTTAGCAGACACCCTTATGTAGAGCAACTTACAGAAGTGCTTTGTATTCTTTTAGTAGAAAAACCATGTTAGTACAAATAAGCAGTAGCCCAAGAACACAATCCTACCAGTACCTGCTAGAATCTGATGTGGGTAAATCAACAAAACACACAAGTAAAGAGTTAATTTTCTTTTTTAATATGCAGTTTGCATTTTTATTTCTCTGCTTAAGTGTTGAGTGAAGAGGTGAGTCTTTAGTCACCGCTTGAAGACAACAAGAGACTCAGCCATTTGGACATTCAGTGGAAGTTATCTCCATCACCTGGGTTCCAGGACAGAGAAGAGTCTTGATGCTTGTCTTCAAGACTCCTTACGTGGAGGATCCAGTCGAGCAAAGCTCATGTCTTGGAGGGTATGAGGGACAGAGCGTGGTTTGATTAGCCGCCTTTTAGGTAAGATGGTGCTGTTTTTCCATTTTTGGCTTTGTAGGCAAGCATCTGGGCCCATCTGCAGGAATGTAAAGCAATTCAGTTTTTTGCTGTGGTTTTTTAGCTTCAGATGATGAGCTGACATCCATGATGAGGTGCTCTAAGGACATGCTGACATACATGGAGCAAAAAAAGTATTTAGTCAGCCACTGATTGTGCAAGTTCTCCTACTTAGACAGATGAGAGAGGTCTGTAATTTTCATCATAGGTACACTTCAGCTATGGGAAACAAAATGAAATCATCCAGGAAATCAACACTGTTAGGATTTTTAAAATAATTAATTGTAAATAATGGTGGATAAAGTATTTGGTCAATAAACAAAAGTTCAGCTCAATACTTTGTAACATAACCTTTGTTGGCACTGACAGAGGTCCAAGCGTTTCCTGTAAGTCCCCTTCACCAGGTTTACACACACTACAGTAGCTGGTATTTTGGCCCATTTCACCCTGCGAGATCTCCTCCTAGAGCAGTGATTTTGGGGCTGTCGCTGGGCAACACGGACTTTCAACTCCCTCCACAAGTTTTTTCTATGGGGTTGAGGTTCTGGAGACTGGCTAGGCCACTCCAGGACCTTGAAATGCTTTTTTACAGAGCCACTCTTTTGTTGCCCGAGCAGTGTGTTTTGGGATCGTTGTCATGCTGGGAAGACCCAGCCAACGTTCCATCTTCAATGCTCTCACTGATGGAAGGAGGTTTTGGCTTAAATGGGTAACGATACATGGCCTCGTGTCATTCTTCCCTTAACAACGATCAGTCATTTCCTGTCCCCTGTGCAGAAAAAGAGCCCCAAAGCATGATGTTTCCACCCCCCATGCTTCACAGTGAGGGGGGGGGGGGGGGGGGGGGGGGGGGGGGGGGGGGGGGGTTTTTTTTTTATGGTGTTCTTGGGATTGCACTCAGCATTCTTCTTCCTTACCAGAGATTTTGGTTTCACATGATATTTTTCCCATATTCTTCTGGATCATCCATATGTTGTCTGGCAAACTTCAGATGGGCATGACATGTACTGGCTTAAGCAGGTGGACACGCCTGGCACTGCAGGATCTGAGTCCCTCTCAGCGTATGTGTGGTACTGATGGTAGCCTTTGTTACTTTGGTCCCAGCTCTCTGGCAGGTCATTCATCAGGTCCCTCCGTGTAGTTCTGGGATTTTTTGCTCACCGTTCTCAAGATCATTTTGACCCCACAGGATGAGATCTTGCGTGGGGCCCCAGATTGACAGATATTATTGATGGGTTTTGTATGTCTTCTATTTTCTTACAATTGCTCCCACAGTTGATTTATTCACACCAACCTGCTTGTATATTGTAGATTGTAGTATATTGCAGGTCTACAATTTTCTTCCTGGTGTCCTTCAACAGCTCTGTGGTCTTGGCCATGGTTGAGTTTGGAGGTCTGAACTGTTTGAGGCTGTTGAAAGGTGTCTTTTATACAGATAATGAGGTCAAACAGGTGCCATTAGACAGGTAATGAGTGGAGGACAGAAAGAGCTTCTTAAAGAAGAAGTTACAGGTCTGTGAGAGCCACAAATCTTGCGTGTTTGTGGGTGACCAAATACTTATTTCCACCATGAAATTTACAATTAAATTCTTTTAAAAATCCTACAATGTGGATTTCCTGGGGTTTTTTTTTTCTCATTTTTCTTTCTCATTTTGTCTCTTATGAAAAATTACAGACCTCTCTCATCTTTCTAAGTAGGAGAACTTCCTAAATCAGTGGCAGACTAAATATTTTTTGTCCCATTGTAGGTGGTGTTATGACTTCACCAAGAGAACAGGGTGTTGAGAGAGGTCCCAAAACTGAGCATTGTCCTTCCAGGTAGGAAGCAAGCCACTGTAAGGCTTGAGCCTCCGATTCCAACACGGAGAGGACAGAAAGGAGAATCTTGTGGGTTGGCTGTTGAAAGGCAAGAAGGATCAAAACCAGTTAAAGTCTGGATGCTCTTTGCAGCATGAAGCTCCTCAGAAGTAGCTACCAGGGCAGTTTCTCTGGGGAGTCGAACTGCTTTGAAACAAGACTGGTAATGATCCTGTAGGTTTATTCTGTGTGGAGAATGGTTTGACAACTGATTATAGATAGCATGTTTCAAGAATTTTTGCGAGGAAAAATAGAAGTGATTACTGGTCTGTAGTTGTTTGATGTCTGAGACATCGAATGTAGGTTTCTTCAAGATAGCATGGCTCTTTGCACCTTGAAGGCAGAAAAGGATGTGACCAGATGTCAGGGAGTTATTGATGGAGGAGATGAGGGAAAGAAGGTCTTCAGCAAACTTTTGTAACACTGGTGATGGGATGAGATTTTAGTTGACATGTGGTAGGATTGCTGGATGAAAAGACTTTGAAGTATATCATCTGTGGAAAAAGGAGAAAAAAGAGATTTTGAGAGGTATGTTTTGCACTGGGGATAGTGGCAGGTGCAAAGGGACTGGCAGATTATGTTTTTATTATTTTTTCAGGCAAAGTTGGCAAAAAAGTTGGCCAATTGGCAGGGGGAGAAGATTGTCTGGTCTAGAGGAGAGAGGGGCATAACAGGTCAGTTGACGAAGAGAAAAGTGATAAATATACTGGTGACCTTATTCCAGAGGAAAAGCAGAAAAAGAATACAGGTGAGGTAGGAGAGAGGGAGTTGAGGTTGTGGATGGGTAGTTGAAAGTATATAATGGGTTGGTTACAGGAAGCAGGAGGACAGCAAGAGAGAAGGAAACAAAATGGTGGTCTGAGAGGTGGAGAGAAGAGTTACACTAATCTTTGGTGACTGGGAAGGTCAGCAGAAACAAGGTCCGAGAACATTACCTCCCTTGCAATGTTGGAGGGCTGTCATTAAGGACAGGGGGTCTGAGAGACACATTTCTGTAGTAGAGTCACTCTGAATATATACACACACACACCACACACAAGCCCTGCCCACAATTCAACACCGTAGGCTGACCCAATTAACTGGTTTTCAATATACACCTGAGGATACTAATTAGCAGTTACCTACAGCATCATGTTTTTACCCCCACTTATAATGGTCAGGGGCTGTTGTCAATAACTCTGGAATTCACTAGCCAGAGGCACACCCTTGACAGGGTAAACCAGTCCATCACAAGATTCCGTAAATACATCATCCGACCATGTTGCAGGCAACATCCAGGATTTAGAATTTAGGTGAGAACATGCAAACCCCACATAGGTGAAGTCAGAGGACTGAACCAGGGATTTCTGGAGCTGTGAGGCCCCCAATCATGTTAACCATGTGCAACACCGTGCCACTCCCAACGCACAGGTTAAGACCGTCACCTCACCTGGATTTGAGTCCAGGCATGGCTGCTTTTGAGTTTGCATGTACTCCCGATGTCTGTGCAGACATCCTCTACGGTAAACCGGTTTCCTCCCACATTCAAGGATTGTGGTGTTAGGTGCATGGGTTGGTGTGCATGCATGCATCGATGTCAAATTTTATTTCAATAGAGTTTTTTTTACAGCAAGAGCATTGCCTCCAAATAATTTTCCAATATCTAGGTTATACATAATAACCTCCTTCCCTTGCTGTGATTTGAATTCTAGGATTAAAAGGAGTCCTGCTTTTTGTGAACAAAGTAGAAATGGTGGACTATAAAACTAAGAAAAAACACCACCAATCGCCAAACACAGGAACCCACAACCCGGGAACCGTGACCCGCCTGCACCCCCCCCCCCCCCGAGCGCCCGCCCGCCCCTCAGACCGCAGGCCCCAGGGGCCGCCCCGAGCCCCAAGATTCGGGCCAGAGGGAGAATCCGGGGCGCAAAAGGCAGAAGAGGTGCCTCAAAACGACTATAAAACTAAGAGTTTCACTCATATACTGTGGGGAACAGGTCTACAGTCCTTAATATTTACAAAAGTTATTTTGTAATCATAAATGATATAATCATTAATTGTGAATAATCATGCGTCTTAACTGGTACCCAGTGCAGAGCTGATAGAATGGGATTAATTTGATCATATTGTCTACTTCTAGTTGGCACTCAAAAGATGTTGCATTTTTGAAATAAATGAGTTTTGTTTTATATATTTATTAGTAGCATCCAACCAGTAGAGCATTACAGTGATCCAACCTTGACTTTATAAATGCAATGAACCAGTTTCTCAGCGAATCTATAAAAAGAGTATTTTTCTAAGCTTAGCATTTATTACTTGCTGATATTATTAAAAGAAATCATTCGTTGATAATGTCTCCATAAAAGGAAAGGTCTGAATAAAATGTGACACTTGATGAAGTTGATTGCTATGAAATGGGTCATTGAGGGTTTATCATAGATTTACACAACTAAGGGGTCTCAACAGGGTACAACTGATAATACATCAGTTTTTCTACATTAGTTATGTAACAGAAAAATTAAATGACACCCAATCTTTTATTACCGTTGCACAATCCTCAGTCCTTTCTGATTGTAAGGATGTCAGTTGGTTTGACTGCTATATACAACTGTTGTATCATCTGCATAGCAGTGAAAGCTGATCAAGTTAACAAATTATTGAGCCTAGTGGGAGCATGTACAGTGAAAATAATTGCAAGGCCAGAACTGACCCCTTGTGAACTGAATCTCAAGAGAAGGTGGGTCATGCAGCAAGACAAGTTGTTCTACCAAAAAATGGTTAAAGAAGAATAAACTTAATGTTTTGGAATAGCCAAATCAAAGTCCTGGCCTTAATCCAATCAAAATGTTGTGGAAGGACCTGAAGTAGGCAGATAATGTGAGGAAACCCACCAACATCCCACAGTTAAACCTGTTCTGTACGGAGGAATGGGCTAAAATTCCTCCAAGGTAGTGTGCAGGACCAATCAACAGCTACAGGAATCGTTTAGTTGCAGTTATTGCTGCACAGAGGGGTCACACCAGATACTGAAAGCAAAGGTTCACACCACTCTCGTTTGTTTAACTGGGTTGTCTTTACCTACTTTTAGGACTTGTCTGAAAATCTGATGATGTCTTAGGTCATATTTATGCAGAAATATTGAAAATTCTAAAGGGCTCACAAACTTTCAAGCAGCACTGTAATTAAACCAATTATCAGCCGCCCTTCACCGACGTGATTTATTTCACTCCTTATGGCTGATGTACCTTTGAGATGGCTAAACGAACAAGTACAGTACATTTAACGATTAGCTTAAAAAAGAATACAATTTTCTGAGAAAATATAAGTGAAGTGGTCTGCCAGACGTGAAGCTAAGTTTAATTTTGCATAGATATCGCAAAGATATTAATGAACATATTCAAACAAAAAAGCATGAAGAAGCCCAAAATCCATCACAGGGCATATACACTCACACACTCATACACACACACTCATACACTTTAGCGTAATCAGTTAACCTAAAGGATGTCTTTGGGCAGTGGGAGGAAACCGGAGCACCCAGAGTAAACTCATGCAGTATAGTGAGTCTGATTTTTCCAGAGCGAACCAGTTCTCCACTGTTCGTTGGGCAGACTCCAGTTTTCTGCATCCATCTTGTTTATCTAGGTCGCCGCTTCTCCAGAGTCTGTCCTGCTGCCACTCTTAAATGTAAGATAGTAAGACTGTAAGGCTTCCTCCAGGTCCTTGTCCTTCCTCTCCAATTCTTCTTGGAAGTTCTTTATATGCTCCTTTTGGTCTTCCATGTTTGTGGAACTGTGCAGTGCTTGCTGAAGACTGCTTTCTAATTACCTAACTTTTTCCTCCAGAGCTACCACTTCTTCAGCTAGATTAAGCTGATTGTATATGTCTTGAGGTGGGGTGGAAGTGGAAGAGGCCATGCTGTTAGTTTCCTCCATTCACCCAGAGAGGCCTCCTCTTCTACATCTCTGCACATTACAAAGGTATCAGCTGTGAAGTCCAAAGGAGGTGAGGACCCTTCCCCTGCTTCTAACCACTGAGCTGCCTTAACAGTTAGCCTGGTTAATGCACTGGTTAATAATAGGGATGTAGGCTGCTAGAAAAAAACTTACAATGCAGGATTTTGAAAAGCAGGGTACCTGTTCAAACGCCATTTATGTAACACACCTACCAGAACACACCATGAGGGTGGCTACATAAAATAAAAAAAGGTTAAGGAAACACTTCTCCTGCTGTTATACAGTTTGAAAATTATTTTGAGCTAGGCAGTATATTATACATACAGTAAAAAATCAGCATCAGCTATATTGTCCAACCCCTACAGCTAGTATATACAATATATACAAGCAACTTGAATCTTTGCTACCACCAATACCCAATGCTGGTTGCTTGTATACCAAATGACCTCCAATGGGAATGCAGTCTTTAAGATATATGTGATATGGACTGTGGTCGCCTGGCAGGTAAGGTACTGGACTATGGACCAAAAGGTCCAGGGTTCAAATCCCACCTCTGCCAAGCTGCCACTGTTGGTTCCTTGAGCAAGGCCCTTAACCCACAAATGCTTGGATTGTAAGACTGTATCAGTTGTAAGTCACTCTGGATAAGGGCATCTGCTAAATTCTGTAAATGTAAATGTGTCCTGGAAGGTGAATTAGCAAAGACCATGATACACAGCTCAAACAATAATAATATTGATGTCACCCTTAAATCTGAGTCTTTGAGGCATGTGTCAAAAAAATGACACCCATTGCTTCGAATCACTGTACTGATGCTTGATTCGGCCTACAATGATCACGTGACCACTGAAGTCAGAATCTTCATTTTGGTGCACAATCACGTGACTTGATTGTGGATTGTGGATGGATTCAAAAGCGGTAAAAGTGCCAACCAGCAACAGTGTGAATGTACTTAAAATTACAGAAGTGTATTATACAGAAGTGTATTATACAGAATACACTCTGCAGTGTACAGTGTACTGTATTCTAAATGTATACTTAATATATTATTATTTTATGTATTTTAATAGAATACACTACATTATTCAGCAGTATCACAGTATTCTTCCAAACCTGGTTGTATATAATCAACTCATTAATGGTATTTTGAAGATGCCTTATCAGATAGTTTTATTGAAACAACAAATTATATATTTTTAATACACCTTAACACAGTATTAAAAGTTGTAAGAAAGTAAAAAGAATGCCTGGTCCACCAGATTCACAAAGCACTTTAAGGTGAGAACCTACAAAAGAGATCCACTACGCAGTGGACATTGCACGGTGGTTCCGCAATAGTCTTTCTTGGGACAATCCCATATTTCACTACATGTGCTGGTGTCCTGACTTATTTTTTAAATATGTACATTTGTCCTGCATGTCAAAAGAAAATGACAAATTTATACTGTAAGGAACATTAGCAGAGAATCATCACCCAAAACTTTTGTATTTATTCAAAAGGAACACACCAATTATTTCAAGTGACTGTACACGTCTAACCATAAAATATCCAATCATGTTCGTGGAATTGGGAAATTAATATATGTTGGCAAGGAATAACACACTAGACCAACAAATACATTTTAGAGTCCTTTATCTGACAGGTTTTAGAAAAGGTTATTTAGAAATATACAAAATAAACAAAACATATG
>JAJAGP010006936.1:0-17042 GCA_025084515.1 Ancistrus triradiatus | reverse complement strand
GGCAAGCTTCATCCCGGGAGCAATCTGAGGTGATATGTGATGTACATGGGGCCCCTATGGACCCCGGGTGGGCACTGGGGCCCCTGGGTGGGCCAATGACTGTAACTCAGTCATTTTTCGACCTACGGCCACGAAATTTGGCAAGTTTGATCCCGGGTGCAATCTGAGGTGATATGTGATGCTCATGGGGCCCAAGAGGACCCGGGTGGGCACTAGGGCCCCTGGGTGGGCCAATGACTGTAACTCAGTCAGTTTTTGACCTACGGCCACGAAATTCAGCAAGCTTCATCCCGGGTGCAATCTGAGGTGATATGTGATGCTAATGGGGCCCATGAGGACCCCGGGTGGGCACTGAAGCCCCTGGGTGGGCCAATGGCAGCAACTCAGTCAGTTTTCAAACTACGGCCACGAAATTCGGCAAGCTTGATCCCAGGTGCAATCTGAGGCGATATGTCATGCCCATTGGGCCCATGAGGACCCCAGGTGGGCACTGGGGCCCCTGGATGGGCCAGTGACTGCAAATCAGTCACTTTTCGATCTACGGCCACGAAATTCGACAGGCTTGGTCCCGGGTGCAATCTGAGGTGATATGTGATGCTCGTGGGGCCATTGCACTCGCATTTTCTTCAGGAAATGCACCTTTGTAGTTATTAATATTATTAATCCACGTTTTTGTCTGGATTTCAACTGCCGCAGCTTTCGTGATATCGACCCTGTTCCAGCGCCATTGCGTTGGGTCTGGTCGGGAATGGTGTGCTTGTATAGGGCCCTCCGGTCGGACTTCGGGGGGCCCCTCAGGGGCCCCGCAAAAACCGAATTTTCCGATAGGAAATGAAAGGGCCAAAAGTTAACGAATCATAACTCAGTCAGTTTGTGACATAGGGCCATGAAATTCAGCAAGCTTGGTCCCGGGTGCAATTTGAGGTAACATGTCATACCCTGAGGTGACTACAATGACTACAGTCGGCATTCGACCTACATACTCGGTCCCTGATGCACGTCGCCAGGGGCATGCACCGCCGCAACACACTTGCAGTTTCTGCAGGAACTGCACTTTCTAGTTCAGCATTTCTCTTTGTTCGGCTATTCCTATTAGCCTGGACTGTACCTTGTTCCCCTCTGCCTGGTCAACTGGTACAAGTAATTTCCTACTTTCTTACTGCTTGAATTGTCATAGAGCACATCATGCACCTTTTCCCTAGCCATTGCTACCCCTCTCTTCACCTTATGCTACATATCCTTGTACTCCTGTGATCATCTATATGAATATATAACTTCTTTATATCTGTTGACTTCAAAAGAGTCACAGAAACCATGCCTACACATTTTTTGTAAACTGCATGGCACACACTGAAGAATGGAAAAAGCAAATCCTGGTTTCAGCAGCTTGTTGGCTATAGCACGTGAAACTAGTAACAATATCATTGGTTGTGTAGCATTCAATACAATATTTAGTACAGTAGTTGTCACGGGGGCCCAGGGGGCGCACCGTTAAAAATAAAAAAGATAAGAGTTTTCGGGACCCAAGTGCAGTTAGCTCCAGATGGAAGTAGTGAACCAAAACACAAAAAGGGAAATAAAACAATGGTCCACACAAAAGAAGAGAAAAACAGATGATCAAAAGGTACTTCAGTGGCTGAGGATTGAACCCGGAACAGACATGTGAGTTGGCGCCGTGTTAACCCAACACTCCACTTGGCCACTGAAGGAATAACCTGAAAAACTGGGCTGAGAGCTTACGCCGTCAGCGTACGGCGTATAACCACTACGCTGGCGGCGCACGAGTCCGTGCATGCGCAGAGCGATCGTGCTGAACCGGATCGTGTGCACGCCCTGAACTAGCATAGCGATAGCAGAGCGCACCAGAACATGCTCAGCAGACAGAAGCGCTATTTATACATTAAGCACTACTGCAGCTGAGACACAACTAAAACAGAGAAATGGAACTAAGACAAAAGGAAACTAATATCACGACAAGCAGGAAGCCGGAGAGGCAGACCGCTACCGACGGAAGCTAGGGCGACACGAGCCGCGGTCGCGATTAAAGAGCCGCTTAAGGGAGAAGGAGCGAGGCAGGCTGCTAAGAAACCTCAGGGAATTATTCACACACCCCAAGGCTGCGCGAAGCGACGCATGGTTCTCCGGAGCAACGGAGCATGGGACCGACGCGCATATGCGAGACGATTCACGGTTCTCCGTCCACGGGGCCTACAGTAAGCGCCACAGCGATAGGTCAACCTGGACGGAGCATGAAACGGACGCTTACGGATTAACGAGGGACAAAGCTGGACACTAACCAGCATCCCTCGTACCTGCGTCGGCAAGGAACGGGCGGACCAAGCCCGATCGCCTACCGGGGGGAGCAGCACGAGCCACGTCGCTGCACTGCAAGGGAAGACAAAGGGATCGCTACCCAGGGACCGGTGACCAGGAAAATCTGACCCTGTCCTGATCATCTAATTCCCTATCTTACCTCAAGCCTTGCGACTTTACCAAGCTGGCTCTCTTCAAAGAACGAGCTTTAACCCGTGTCCCTGCCTACCTGCGGTCACCGATAACGGAAGGTAAGCAAGCGGTGTCTTTGTGGTTCTTGGTGCGGTCACGATAGTGCACGTGAAGCATTAGCTGAGCTATCACGACATAGAACAGTCTAACAAATGCATAGCGTGAGGATGCAGTGCAATGGTAAGACACCGACTGGACTCAGGAGAGCTCTTAAATACCTGAGCCAGCCGGTGTTGATTAATTGGCAATTAATGCCACATTAAACCGGCGTTTGTGGGCCACAATACACCGTAAGAGTGTAGGAACACTTAAGGGAGTCAATGCTGCCCTCTATCGTCCACAAGGACAAAGGGCAGCCCAACCCCTTACAGTAATATGTAGTTTGTGACTTAGTACAGTAAGAATGCGCTCATATTTTCTGCCGTGCATATATTTTGTAGACACTCACAAACACATCTTTGCTTCCAAAGTGAACTGGAATTTGTTTTAAACATTATAATTCATATCTTAAAATTTTCTCTCTGACATTTTTCAGACATGCGTAGTAGTCTCAAACATGCCTAGTAGTCATGATTCTCTACTGAGCAAAAAAGGGTTTTGGGTAAGAGGTTGAGTGGCACCTATCATGGCATTACAGAGTCAATCGGGGTGTCTAATAATTTGGTTTTAAGAACAGTGACTGTTCACCTCGTACACATCCAACATGGAATCAGTGGTGAATGTTTCCAGATTTAGAAGTAGTACTGACCAATACATGCAGAAGGGATGAAACAGCAAATATGGCAAATCATGGATTATCCCCATAAATTAAGGGAGCTTAGTGTTAAAGTCAGCACTGGCACATTTGAAGTGATGTTCGACAAGAGCAAAAATCAAACAACAAAACAAAACAGCTCGATCTACAATACTGTGCACTATTGGATAAATGAAGTTCAAGCTCAAGATCTACTTTAACACTTTATAGTAGACTTAATAATATGTCTACTCTCTATATCAAATTTGCTGTGATCTGCAGATTAATAATTGTAGGTTTTTTCTTGTTTTTTTTTTTTTTCTTCAGACAGTAAATGTATATCCATTGATACATTTTGCTGTTTTCTCAAGACAACATGTTTTTTGGACCTTTTCTCTGTAAAACAAATTCTAAGAGAATTAGAAAATGACCTTTTCTTTTACTTGATATTAACATGCAAGTCATGTTAAGTAGTACAGCTCCCACCGGCCTTTGGAGGCACTGGCTGAAAAAGATAATACATGGACTTTTTGAGCTTATGTTAGATATGCATTTACCTTCATAGCCTTTAGAAGATGCCTTATCGAAAACAACTTCTAACTGATACAGTCTGACAATGTCAAACTGTAAGATTTGCTCAAGAGCCCAACAGTGGAAGCTTGGCAAAGCTGGTCAATAGTTCAGTACCTTAACTGGTATGTCACCACAGTCCTCGGTCCATTCCTCCATGCAGATTTATTCTTGCTGTAGAAACTAACTGACTGCCAGCTAAAGGAATCGGCCAGCAGAGGGGCTGAAATTGTTATGCTGAAGGTGGGGTGGACTGGGGAATTGGGCAGATAAAACTGGGAGGGGGGCACATCCTGACTGATTAACTACATGTTTGGTCACTCCAAATTAAGTTTTAATCAATTTCCATACATGAATGGAAATCAGATTGCTTCACATAAAGTAAATGCATTACAGGCAGAACAAACCAGATTTCTGCATGTGCAAGAGCAAGGCAAAAGTCTTGTATTTTGTAAAAGTAATGGCTGTGTCTTTCTTAACTGCTAGTATTTTGTGCAATCAGCACCAGGTACCTGTGTGTTGACCAGGAACATGTGGTTGTGGAAAGAAGGGAATGATGTGCTGGTGAGGACATGGAGACTGCCTGTGAGTCTCATTAATTAATACAGGCTGTGCTGGACAGAGCTCCTCTGGTGGTAATTGATGTTTCAGCACCAAGCTTTAAACCCTGACTTAGCCCTGGCTCCCACTGAGCTTAACTCTGCACTCCCTCCGACACACCTCACTGCACTGCACAGTGTGTGTGTGTGTGTGTGTGTGTGTGTGAGAGAGAGAGTGAGAGAGTGAGAGTGAGAGAGAGAGAGAGAGAGAGAGAGAGGAATGTAAGGGCGTATGTTTACAAAAAACAAAAAAAAGAATGACAGTGAGTCACCAAGAGACAATAAGAAAAAGGAAAAATGGTGTAATTATGCATGAGTTGGACTGAAGTTATTTTTTTTAATCATGTGTAATATGCAAATGAGCATTTAAACTAGAAAACAGACATTATTTCCTTTTTTAAAATCACATCAAGTTTGCAATGGCATTTTTCATTGTCTTAATTAACCTGAGCTATGATGTAGTACAGTTTGGAAAGACTGGAGTATTCATATTTGTATAAGACAAAGTGCAACTTAGACTTCTTCTGCATGTGCCGCACATATGGAGATGAAACAATGTGTAATGGGTCAGTGGTTGTCCCCTTTACTCTGCTCTCTAGTGGTCAGGACCAGCACAGATCAGGTACTATTTGGGTGGTGAATCATTCTCTGTACTACAGTGACACTGATGTGGTGGTGGTGGTGTGTTACTGTGCGTTGTGCTGGTATGAGTGGATCAGACACAGCAGTGACGCTGGGGATTTAAACACCTCAATGTCACTGCTGGACTGAAAATATTCCACCTACCAAAAATGTCCAGCCACCAGCATCCTATAGGCAGCATCTTGTGAGCACTGATGAATGATTAGATGATGACTAACACAAACTGTCACACCTCACACGCACCTGCACAACACGCCCACCTTCTCTCCCTTTCTCTCTCCTCATCCTTCGATCACCTGCACCTGCCTCTCGTTTCCAGCACCTTCCACTCCACTGTTTAAACGGTTTTCCGTCACAGTCTCACTGCTCTGCTCTGTATCATTACCTTTCCGATCCATACCTATCTCGATCCTAGCCTATCCTACCGTATTGTTCGGTCTACCTCTCGTCCAGTTCGTCTCTCGCTCTACCACATTCTATAGCCTTCTTTTAACGTCATCTGTTCCCGTCTCATTTGTATTCCTTGCCATCTGTGTAATCACATTATAAGTTCCATTTGTAAGTTCTGTTATCCGTTTTGGTAATAAACTTCTTTAGAGTTCAGATCCACTTCTGGCGTGTGCTTCCTCAAACCCAACAGCCGGCGTGACACAAACAACAGTTTGAGGCTGTCTCTGGCATCTACAGTACAAGGTGGAGAAATTTCCGAGATGTGTCTAATAGAGTGCACAGGGAGTGAACACACTTTTTAAAACTCCAGCAGCACTGTTTTGTCTGACCCATTCATACCAGAACAACACACGCTAACACACCACCACCATATCAGTGTCACTGCAGTGCCGAGAATGATCCACCACCCAAATTGTACCTGATCTGTGCTGGTCCTGACCATTAGAGAACAGAGTAAAAGGGACAAACAAAGCATGTAGAGAAACACATGGACTACAGAGTGTAATTGTAGAACTAGAAAGTATGGTAAGTGAAACTGATAAAATGACAGGACAGATAAAGTGTAGAAACAAGGAGGTGGTCATAATGTTATGCCTGATCGGTGTATATACTGTGTGTGTATATACCTGTGTGGTTATTATCTATTCCATACAACGCAAATCATTTGTTAATATGCAGTACTTCTATTTCTGCATTTCAGGCCTGAAACACATTCCAAAAAAAGTTGGGATGGTAAATCATTTACCACTCTTTAACTTACATTTAAGTTAATTTAGCAGATGCACTTAGCCAGAGTGACTTACAATGGATGCAGTCTTACAAGACTAGCAGTTGAAGGTTAAGGGCCTTACTCAAGGACCTACAGTGCCTTGCAAAAGTATTCGGCCCCCTTGAATTTTTCTGCCTTTTGCCACATTTCAGGCTTTAAACATAAATATATGAAAGTGTAATTTTTTGTGAAGAATCAACAACAAATGGGACAATCGTGAAGTGGAATGAAATTTATTGGATATTTTAAACTTTTTTTAGAAATAAAAAACTGAAAAGTGGGGCGCGCAAAATTATTCGGCCCCCTTGCGTTAATACTTTGTAGCGCCACCTTTTGCTGCGATTACAGCTGCAAGTCACTTGGGGTATGTCTCTATCAGTTTTGCACATCGAGAGAATGAAATTTTTGCCCATTCTTCCTTGCAAAACAGCTCGAGCTCAGTGAGGTTGGATGAAGAGCGTTTGTGAACAGCAGTTTTCAGCTCTTTCCACAGATTCTCGATTGGATTCAGGTCTGGACTTTGACTTGGTCATTCTAACACCTGGATACGTTTATTTGTGAACCATTCCATTGTAGATTTTGTTAAGGTTCCGTTTCGTTGGCCTTGTTTTTTCGTCTTAATTTTTTTTTTCCGATCGTTGTTTCCACATTCTGTTTGTTTTTCTTTCTTCCCCCCATAGGCTTTTGTTTTGGTCTGGCGGCGTACATGTGTTTGTGTTTCCTCCCCTCGTAGATCCATTGGCTGCTTCCCTCCACGTCTCCTCATGAGCTCCGCCCTTCACACTGGATACGCATTTCCTCTTCATCATCGCTCGCTACTTAACCACAGATGAAGCAGCAACGGATCGCCAGATCTTACCCTCTCATACCTGGTATATCCCGTCTAGTCATGTCCTGTCATGTAGATCTGGGTATTCTGGTTAATGTTCCTGCTCTGTGTTCTGCCTGCTAAAGTTATCGTGTTCAGTCTAGCTCTTGTATGTTCCGGCTGTTACCTTAGCCTGCCGCTAGTGCTAGCCTGTTGCTACGCTACCCGTGCTTAGTATACTCGTTTATTGTGCTCTATGCTCTAGCGCTAGCTCGCTGTTATTATTTTCCCTGCCTTCCAGTCATCTCCTGTTTTTCGGCTACCACACCAGGTTTGAGTTTGGCTTATATTTCTTTCTCCCTCCCTAGTTCCCGACCTGCTCTCTCCAGTTGTTTCCGGTTACCACGACTTCTGCAAGATTACCTTCAAGATTCACATCTGTTGCCTGCTGCCCATGGGGAGGATTAACCCTGCACCGCCGCCGCCTGTTTCTCTCCGGTTCTCAGTCTGCGCCAGCATTCTTGGACTCGGTATCATTTTCAGTATTATTTGGTTTGCCATTTTCAGTCTAGTCCATTTGCCAGTTTGCTTTTCTTTTGGTTGTCAATAAATCCTTTATATCTTACATCAGTCTTGCATGTCTTCCTTGTGATCTGCATTTTGGGTTCCATTAAGCCTAGTTTGGGTGAAACCCCGTTTTCACCATAACAGATTTTGCTTTATGTTTTGGATCATTGTCTTGTTGAAAGATAATTCTCCGTCCCAGTCTCAGGTCTTTTACAGACTCCTACAGGTTTTATTCCAGATTGGTCCTGTATTTGGCTCCATCCATCTTCCCATCAATTTTAACCATCTTCCCTGTCCCTGCTGAAGAAAAGCAGGCCCAAACCATGATGCTGCCACCACCATGTTTGACAGTGGGGATGGTGTGTTCAGGGTGATGAGGCTGTGTTGCATTGTGGCCAAAAAGTTCGATTTTGGTTTCATCTGACCAGAG
This sequence comes from Ancistrus triradiatus, assembly GCA_025084515.1. Lineage (NCBI taxonomy): Eukaryota > Metazoa > Chordata > Actinopteri > Siluriformes > Loricariidae > Ancistrus > Ancistrus triradiatus. The sequence goes on along the minus strand of JAJAGP010006936.1, from coordinate 8,969 downwards.
CATCTTCTTCCACATGTTTGGTGTGTCTCCCAGGTGGCTTGTGGCAAACATTAAACGAGACTTTTTATGGATATCTTTGAGAAATGGCTTTCTTCTTGCCACTCTTCCATATAGGCCAGATTTGTGCAGTGTACGACTGATTGTTGTTCTATGGACAGAGTCTCCCACCTCAGCTGTAGATCTCTGCAGTTCATCCAGAGTGATCATTTGCCTCTTGGCTGCATCTCTGATCAGTCTTCTCCTTGTTTGAGCTGAAAGTTTAGAGGGACGTCCGGGTCTTGGTATATTTGCAGTGGTTTGATACTCCTTCCATTTCAATATGATCGCTTGCACAGTGCTCCTTGAGATGTTTAAAGCTTAGGAATCGTTTTATATCCAAATCCGGCTTTAAACTTCTCCACAACAGTATCTCGATGATACTGATGCTCTTTGCGCTTTAAACAGAACTCTGAGACTATCACAAAGCATGTGAGACTTGATTACACACAGGTGGATTCTATTTATCATCATCAGTCATTTAGGTCAACATTGGATCGTTCAGAGATCCTCACTGAACTTCTGGAGTGAGTTTGCTGCACTGAAAGTAAAGGGGCCGAATAATTTTGCATGCCCCACTTTTCAGTTTTTTATTTCTAAAAAAGTTTAAAATATCCAATAAATTTCGTTCCACTTCATGATTGTGTCCCACTTGTTGTTGATTCTTCACAAAGAAATTACATAATTTCATATCTTTATGTTTGAAGCCTGAAATGTGGCAAAAGGTTGAAAAGTTCAAGGGGGCCAAATACTTTTGCAAGGTACTGTAACAGTGGTAGAGGTGGGATTTGAACCCAGGTTCTGCTCAGTCATAGACCACTACCTGAACCACTAGCATGCCACAGTCCTAATGTTATCATTCCTTCTCAAAACACTTAATAGACATTTTGGCACTGAGGAAACCAAGCAATGACATGTTTCAGGTGCTCTTTTGCCACATTATTCCTCAAAACATGTCTTAAGGTGTGCAAGAATTCTTTATCAGGAAAAGGTCAGGGCTGCAGGCAGGCCAGATTAGTACTATATCATTTTCATCTGCAGCCATGCCTTTTTAGAGTGTGCAGCATGTGGTTTTGCATTGTCTTGGTCAAAAATGCATGGATGTCCATGGAAAAGATGATGCCTTGAAGGCAGCATAAGTTTCTCTAAAATCTAAATTAATTTTTGTGTGTTAATGCTGCCAACACAGAAGTGTAAATTACCTTTACCAAGGGCACTGACACAACCCAAATACCATGACAGAGCCTGAGATTTTTAACTGATAACTCGGTCTGGAATACAGATTCATCTTACCACAATACATATCCACGGTGTGATAGTCCATCCCAAATGCCTCTGAGCCCAGAAATGTCAGTGTCACTTCTGAACATGGTTAACTTAAAAAGGAGCCATTGCACAGTAAAGTTTTAAGTGACATTTGTGAATATAACTCTGTATTCTATTGTTTAATAAATGTTTGTCTTGCCCTTGCCCTTGTGATGATGGAAGTGGTGTAGTGGTGCAGGGTATTTTTTATTGGCCCCCTTAATTCCAGACAATCATTGCTTGAATATGATGTGCATCCCTTTATGACTACAGTTTAGCCATCTTCTAAGAGTTACTTTCAGCATGATAATGAACTAAGTTGCAAAGCAGATTCAAATTGAGGTTGAGTCTTTGAGGAGCAACAGTGGACAAAGGATTACCAGTTTGTCAACAAATGCTTGAGAAAATCATTGTAATGTTTTAAAACAAGGTTTTTCAAAGAAAGATTGGGAGGGATTGCATATTTCTTCCTTTACACTGCATAATATCATTAAACAACTCAAGGAATCTGGAATAATTTCAGTGTGTAAAGGGCAAGGGTGCAAGCCTAAGCTGTTCTTCTGTGATCTCTGACCCCTCAGATGGCACTGTATCAAGAACAATTACACCATGTAACAATTTTCAAAAAAAAATTTGTTCCCAGTTGTTAAGTGTGTTTTCCTGATTGTTTGTACCCTAAATGAATAGAAAAAAGTTATTATTCCCTGTAAACTTTGCTTTTGTGGTCAGCACAATGATATTTTGAAATTGACTATTTTTAAGGATATTCGCCATATTTCAAGATACTTAAGAAGCTTCTGGAATTGTGAGAACTATCAAGAAGTTTCTAGAACTGTCCAGAATTATCTAGAACTTTCTGGGACTGTACAGAATTGTAGGTAGCTGTATAACTACAGTTATATAGGGCCACTATAGCCCTTCCCGAGAGACGGAGAGACATGATCTAATTGATTGGGATTGCAAAGTAAGTGGCCAACAGCCATCACAGACAAAGGGGAATTGACCTAGACAGACAGGTCTGAATTCATTCTCTATTCAAATTCTGATAACGACAGTATTCACACTTCACCCCACACCCATTACAAGAGGAGCTTAGGAAGGACCACTACTTTCAAATGTATATATTGTGTGTTACTCTGCTACCGGGTGATCAGTCTTGCTCTGCTGATTCCTCAGTACACTCTTGTACTTTGATACTGCATTGAATAAATATTGACCATTTTTATCGAGTTTGGAGAGACATCCTTTTTCCTTACAGTACACAGCAACTTAGTCAATTTAGATGGCATCAAGAGGTTGCATACATCCAGCAGACGCATTTTGCTATGTATGTGGCCATTTTATAAAGACAAGAGCGAAAAAGTACTCTGTGGAAGCATCTGCTAAGATGTTTGAGGCCTACAAAGCATACTTCGGCTTGACTGTTGGTGACCTGTTTCTATAATAAAAATTCATAATTTTCGTTGCCGTGGTCACAAAAGCGAAGTTTATGATGAATGTAAGCAATTTTTAATTTGTTTTAGACATAAGCAATTGGAATATAACATTAAAAAACTGGGAACAAAACTTGTGTTACATAGTGTTATTCATTAATAGCTGGAATAGCCAAATGATTACTTTGGCAAACCTAAAAAAAAATTCTTTTTTTAAGAAATGGGCACCATGCACTCTGGAGCACAGAACACGGCATCATAGAGGACATGCAAACTCCACACAGGTGAGGTCCAGGGGGATCGAACTGGGGATCTCAGAGCTGTGAGGTGACAGTGCTAACCACTAAACATTAAATAATTATATATTCTTATCCCAATAAGGTAATTCAGCAAAAAAGATAAACATTGTTTATAAAAATTTGCAAACAAATTTCATATTATTTTCCCTATGAAGGATGTGTTTATGACTCTTGGAAAAACAACAAAAAAATAAAAAACATAGCGAGAACAACCTGGGTTTGATCCCAGGTGAAGCGGTCTGGGTCCTTCCTGTGTGGAGTCTGCATGTCCCCCCTGTGTCTGTTTACTCTGGGTGCTCAGGTTTCCTCCCACAGTCCAAAGACATGCTTTAGATTAACTGATTATGCTAAAGTGGTCCTAGTGTACGAGTGTATGTGCCCTGTGATGGATTGGCAGCCTATCTAGGGTTGTTCTATTCTTGCATCCTATGCTGCCGGCTAGGCACTGGCTCCCGTGACCCTGTCCAGGATTAAGCGGATAGGAAAGTGAATTAATGATGAATGTTAAAGTACCTGATAAAATACCCAAATTGCTTAATGATGAACAGAATACTTCTAGAATAGAATACCCTTAGAATACCAATATAAAATCTCTGATTTTGTATGTCCTGATATGTCTCACTATAAAGTAGTTAAAAACAAACTCTACATTCTTTATTGTGGTGTTGTGTTAAATGTATTAATTGCTAATTATGTTGTGTGAGGTGCAAGAACCTGGCATTAGCTTGTAGTTATATTTTAATTTTACTGCAAATGTAGGTACAAGCTCTTTAGGGACAAACGTCATGCACTACCAACAATCGTAGATTCCTATATTTTTATGTAGATAATCTCTATTTGGATAAACAAGGAGCATGTAATTGGTGTAAGCCAGAGTTGAAAAATACATTTCCTCCATCTACACAACTCAGTAGGACTGAGCAGAGCTCAGCACAGTGTAGAGTGGCAACAGAGCCTGAGTTTGATCCGACTATATCTCTGCTCAGCAGAGGAATTACAGCACCCATCTGGAACCAGGGCAAGAGCCAGGCATAGCCAGGCAGGATAACACTAAAAATAAAAAAATTAAAAAGTAAATTAAAAATCTGAACAAAATGGGAGCTGCAACAATAGAGCTAGTATAAGAGAAGTCAGAGAGAGAAACGTATCCTACAGGGTAAGAGACAGGAACAACTGCTTGTCTTTAGTTTTAGTGTGTACGTCTGTGTGTGTGTGTGTGTGTGTGTGTGTGTGTGTGTGTGTGTGTGTGTGTGTGTGTGTGTGTGTGTGCTCGTGTGTGCGCGTGTGTGTGAGAGAGACGCCTGAGGGTATGGGCAAAAGCTCTGATTATCCCTCTTCTGCTGCTCAGCCTGTGATCTACAGAGGAACCTCCTCTCTCTTTTCATATTCTCTATGCTCTACATATAATTCAACACATCAAATAAGAAAAGTTGGTAATTTATAGTGACATTTTAAAGTTTCCACAAAGGTCCTTAATCCAGAAATAAAAAATAAACTAAATATAAAGTCTGGATCTTTCAGATAAAAAAGTTCTGCTAATTCTTGCCAGGTCTTGTTAGGGCTTCCAGCACATTTTTACTGCTTTATTTTTAAACCCAACTGGGAGCTGCTAATGATTTCCCCAACAATTTGACCTTGTTGAGATTTTTGATAAGGTGACCTTGTGGAGGGTTTTAATATGGCTAATTTGCATTTACACATAAAAAAATCTAATTCTAAGATCAAATGCTGGTCCACTGCCCCATAATACTGTATTTATGCTCTATTTGCCTTACTAAAGCAAGTCTCTGTGAATTATGGATAATTCTCTCTAAATCATTTTGTTCACCCAAAATGCTCATCACATGCTTGCTTTCTGTTCCTTATATATTATTACTGTGTCTGGTTCACTTCATTATTGCTTGTTTACTTGTCTGGATCTGGAATTCCCACAAAATTTTATATTTGTAGTTTGTATTCTATGTTGTTGATCAAATATCCTAAGACGGTTGACAAAAATATATAAATAATCTGAGAGGGTCTGATGGCTCTGTTTTTCTGTAGATGGCATTTTACTAGATTTTGAAGTCAAAATCTTGTGACAAAATCCACTTCCATCCATTTCTCCCGGTGAGGGTCACAGTACTTCAATATCTAATTTGGAACTAAATTTGTTTTACATTAATTCAGATTTTCACTCAATTTGACATCACTGTCTGACCTAAGATCACTATTATATAGTGCAGCATGTGTTTTTCCTCTCATGTTTGGCCACTTGACATTTTCTACGTATTGATATTTAAAAGCAGTGGGACACAGAAGGATAAATATACATCTTAAATGCAGGTAATTGCAACTAAATAATGATTATGATTTCAAACAGGTAATGTCAACAGGTGATTATAATCATGATTTTGTGCAAAAGCAGTATCCATGACAGGCTGAGTCTTTGAGGAGTAAAGATGGGCAGATGATCTCCTGTTTATCAATGAATGTGTAAGAAAATTATAGAAAATTGTTTTAAAAAACTGTTCCTCAAAGAAAAATTGGAAGGGATTTACATATATTACTTCCACTACAGTGAATAATATCATTAAAAGATTCAAGAAATCTGGAGGAATTTCAGGGCATAAAAGGCAAGGGCACTGCATCAAGAAACTGCCATTCATCAGTATCTGATAGAAACACATGGGCAAAAGATTACTTTAGCAAACTTTTTTCAAGCACTAGAATACGGAGTTACAGTCACTTGTAAATGCCACTTAAAATGTTAGTGTGCAAAAAAGAAGCCTTATCTTAACCATGTCCAGAAGTGGCATTGAAGGCATCTAGGATGGACCATCACACAGTGAAAATGTGTATTGTGGTCAGACCAATCAGTATTGAAGATGTTTCTGGATGAAATAGACACCATGTGCTCCAGACCAAAGACCAAATGAAATATCCAACAAGTCATGGTATAGGGTCGTGTCAGTGCCCATGGCAAAAGTCATTTACACTTCTGTGATGGCAGATAATTACACTGAGATTTTAGAGCAACATAAGCTACCTCCAAGACATCATCTATTCCAGGGACTTCTATGCATTTTTCAACAAGACAACGAAAAGCAAGCCAAACCAGAAAATGTTAGGACTTCCAAAATTTACTTATTTATTTATTTATTTTTGAAGAACATTGTTTTTAAACATTTCAATGATTTTCTTACTAATTTGTTGATAAATTGGAGATCCTCTGCTCACCTTTACACCTCAAAGACTCAGCCTTTTGTGGATACTGCTTTTGTACTAAAGCATTATAATTACCTGTTGACATTACCTGTTTGAAATGACAATTATTTCATTTTTTATCTCATTATTAACCCTAAATTCTACCTGTTCCAACTTTTTTTGGAATGTGTTTCAGGCATGACATGCAGGAGTAGATGTTTATTAACAAATGAAATGAAACTGACAAAAAAAAATATTTTGGGTTCATACTGTCTGCAATGAAATAGAAGTCAAAGGAAATGTTTATTAGCATTGTCCGTTCTGTTCCAGGTTTTTTAGATTTGGGGTTGTAGAATTAATACATATTTACAACAAGGCTGAGTTTAAGAGACAATAAGACAGTTTTGTGTGCCTTCATGTTGTCTCCATTTCAACTTTGACATTGAGAGGGTAGAACTCTCATTGTCCTTGTAATCAATATGCAACTGTAGGTGAGAAATTGAACAGCAGGCAATAAATGCATGATGACTTCAAATCATTTTCACCCTTCATTATGATTGCTGTGTGAAACACACATACATCTTCAGGTAAGAGCATAGAGAAAGTGATTGCAGTCGATAGATACAAACAATCATAAGAGCTGATCACACACAGATACCCTGTTGCTACAGTCACATTAGTTCCAATTATCCCCGTGTAAAAATACATGCATTCTGATCACACACCCATGGCAGAAACCAAAGTGACCTAAAACTTCAGCCCACAGCAGAAAACAAAAAGTCAGTACATTTGTGTTGAAATTATAACTTTTGTTTGAACTATTGGCAATAGTAGAGTTCCATAGTTTGGCATGGTATTTTACAATGTATTAGTGGAGAAATTGTAATTAATCTTTTCTGTTTCATTTTCCATACAGAATGATCCATAGTTCATCACTGAGTTAACTAAATGCTCCTTACGCTAAATATTGACTAATGCACCAGGGAAATTGTTCACTGCAGACGGCACATATAGGGAGTAGTGTCTGTGTCCAGTGAGATATGGGAGAGAAACTTTAACTCTCAATCTACATACAGTGGGGGAAAAAAGTATTTAGTCAGCCACTGATTGTGCAAGTTCTCCTACTTAGAAAGATGAGAGAGGTCTGTAATTTTCACCATAGGTACACTTCAATGATGAGAGACAAAATGAAAAAAAAAATCCAGGAAATCACATTGTAATTTAATTGTAAATCATGGTGGCATATAAGTATTTGGTCACCCGCAAACAAGCAAGATTTCTGGCTCTCACAGACGTGTAACTTCTTCTTTAAGAAGCTCTTCTGTCCTCCACTCGTTACCTGCATTAATGCCACCTGTTTGACCTCATTATCTGTATAAAAGACACCTGTCCACAGCCTCAAACAGTCAGACTCCAAACTCAACCTGTCAAGCATGGGGGTGTAAATATCATGCTTTAGGGCTGTTTTTCTGCAAAGGGGGCAGGACGACTGATCCATGTTAAGGGAAGAATGAACAGGGCCATGTATCATGACATTTTAAGCCAAAACCTCCTTCCATCAGTTAGTGCATTGAAGATGAAACGTGGCTGGGTCTTCCAGCATGACAATGATCCCAAAAACTCTGCTCGAGCAACGAAGGAGTAGTTCCGTAAAAAGCATTTCAAGCTCCTGGAGTGGCCTAGCCAGTCTCCAGACCTCAACCCATAGAAAATTTGTGGAGGGACTTGAAAGTCTGTGTTGCCCAGCGTCAGCCCCAAAACATCACTGCTCTAGAAGAGATCTGCATGGAGGAATGGGCCAAAATACCAACTACAGTGTGTGCAAACCTGGTGAAAACTTAGAGGAAACATTTGACCTCTGTCATTGCCAACAAAGGTTATGTTACAAAGTAGTGAGTTGAACTTTTGTTATTGACCAAGTACTTATTGGTCTTCATATTATTAGTGTGTAGCGCAAGCGACACACTAATTGTTCTTCGTATTATTATTAGTGTGTTGCGCAACACACTATTGTTCTTCGTATTATTATTAGTGTGGTTGCCTATATAAGCAACCACACTATTGAAATCCGAAAGTCTTATTTTTCTTCTTCTTATTATTATTATTATTAGTGTGGTTGACTATATAGGCAACCACACTATTGAAATCCGAAAGTATTATAATTATTAGTGTGTTGCGCAAGCAACATACTATTGTTCTTCGTATTATTAGTGTGTCGCGCAAGCTAGAAGATAGTTAAAAGACCAACCAGACTCTACGCTCGACCATTTTTGTGCCATCCAAGTTTTTCCGAGTTTTTGTTGAAGCACGTGGTGCTAGAACGTGCTCGACTCCACCTTTATCTGTGGCCAAGATAGAATCCGAGTCGCACGCCCGCAAGTCGAGGTCTGGGAACCTGATCACCAACAGCTGGGAAAAACCCAAACCGGAGTGAGGCCCTCAACCCATCTGTGATCCAACAGACCGAAGACACGGACCGGAGACACGGACCGGAGACACGGACCGAAGACACGGACCGGAGGCCTATAGCCAAGATCTTACAGTCCACCAGACAGGAGCATCAGAATCTGAAGATTTTTACCACTTCAGTTACATGTGTGACGTCGGACGACAGGCAGAGGCCCGGTTTCGTTCCATCTCCTTCGCGTGAGCCTCCACAAAGCAATTGGCAAGTACCACTGTTGTGGCTGTTCTGGGTCCCTGATCTATC
>JAJAGP010006935.1:0-17046 GCA_025084515.1 Ancistrus triradiatus | reverse complement strand
AATAACAATTAGCGGCAAAAAAATATAATCCGCCGGTACGAGAATAAAATAATTAAGATCTTGTAAAAACCTACTATATTTACGGTTATATATGATACAGATGCGATCGGGAATTAAAATAGTTCAAAGGTAATAAGCTGCTAACAGCTACGAAACGGCATGCGTCCTGTGTGCAACCGCGGAGAATCAGTCTGGGTTGCGAAATCCTCGCAATCCTCACGTCAGTTCTCTCAGCGTTCTCTCAGTGTTCTCTCTCAGTAGTCCAGTGTAGTATGCATATTCTATTCAATTCTTGTTTAATATAAGTCTGAATATTCTTGTGTGTGTATGTGGGCGTGGCAGGGAGGGAGAGAGGCAGGGAGGTTTTAACATTATAGCTAACATAGCCAGCATTTTTAATATTTAAGTCAATATTCTTTTCAACATAATCAGAAAATTAACCAACCAAAAATCAATCAACCAAAATCAGCGTAGGTCTCTTTCAGGGCTGTGTGCGCTTTTGTGTCCGTGTTTGTGTGTGTGTGCGTGGCAGAGTCAAGTAGCGCGAGAAGTTCATATAGGACAAGTAGTCTCGCGAATTCTAGTTCTTCATTTAAAAAGAATTGCAGACGACCTCCCTGGAATCTGGACTTATACCCCCAATCTCCCCAAACCCTAGAAATGCCCCTGGATATTCCTTTCCAAGGCATTCACACACCCAGCCTGCATAGCCTGATAGTGACACCTATCGACTCCCTCAGAAAAGACTATATCGTTAGCTTCGAGCATTTGAATGGTTCGGTCACGTATGGGGGTGGAAAGTGGGGTGGCTAATGTAATCATTGGAACTCTAATCTACACAAAATTATGCAGTTTTTTAAACCACATTTTTATGATGCAAAACAAATAACACCCTTTTAACATCTAAATAGCACCTAATATTGTTACTATGTTTTTCATGGAAAATAAAACCACATGCATTTTACATTCTTGCTTAGGCTACTTAAAATATATGAAAAGATATCCTAAAGTAAATACATCAGTGACATACATTTCAGGGTGCTGCAGTTACTTTCACACAATCTGTTGAAACAGGGAATGGTGCACATTGATTCCACCTCGCTGTTTTCTGTTTCCTTTCAGCTGGGGAGATATTCGACCAACGGCCTAGAAATGAATAAGAAATATTTAAGTTCATTTTGAGAGCAGATGTATTATCACTCAACTAATTAGCTTACTAAGCATTTCAGTTGTGTCAGACTTCTCTCCAAAACTAGAGATAGACATTATAACCATTTTATGAACATTCAACATTGCAAGGTTAAGGCTCTACCTCAAACGACTTCCTCTTCCCTTTGTACTTGCACTACATACGCTTTGAGGTAACGCTTAGTTATGCTAAAACTGTGGGATTGAGCCAGTCTGTGCGGCTCTTAGTGGACTAACGAACAAGCCTAACGAACAACAATGTTTGTAATAAATGACTGTATTCAACTTTATTGTGCAAACGAGTCATATCAGTTGTGCAACGCCAATGTAGATATTCGATCACCTTCTGTAGTGTGTGGCTTGTATATTGTGTCAGTAGTGTTTTAATTAGGTCAGCTCTTTAGGTGAATAAATGAACATGTATGCCATTGCGGTTATGGCATCTAAGCTGTCATAAACCAGATTGTTGTTAAAAACAATCTTTTTTTTTGTCCTTGTTGAAATCTGGCTATACACAGATTACAACGAGGCTACCTTTTTGATTACACTTCAATTACACATTACTGAACGATTATGACCTGTGTTCTTGATGTAGTTGTTGCTAGGGCTGTGGTAGACCAAAATGTCCCGGGTTCAAATCCCACCTATGTCAAGCTGACACTGTTGGGCCCTTGAGCAAGATTGTAATCCACAATAATTGTAATCCATTGTAATCCACAATTACTTGGACTGTAAGACTGTATCAGTTGTAAGTCGCTCTGGATAAGGGCGTCTGCTAAATGATGTAAATGTAACTGTTACTGGTAAAAGTAAGAAAAATTTTAACTTGATATAATTAGAAATGCTGCTGTAAGTGAAACGTCTCAGTTAATCAGTGTTTTCATCCAATCACCATTTTCATTGCTGCTTTGTAGAATGGTAAATAACCATCAGTTGTTGTTTTTTTTTATTGCATTATGTTTCGCATAAACTATATGAGAGCTGTGAAAACTGTGCCAAGCCACGTTTGTCAAGGCCCATCCAAAGTGTGACGCCGAACTAGGAGTGAGGAGGCAAACGCAGCCACTGGATACAAAGAACACTTTTATTATAGACACAGAGCACACTGGATACAGGCAGGACGAACGAGGAAAAAGGAGCATGGACGAAAGGAAGGGAACCAAGTCAATCGGTGAGTGCTGACGGCAGAATGAGGCTATAAATAGGGTGGAGAACAATAGAGTCACACGGGACAGGTGTAGGTAATTAGTAGGCGGGGGACGATGATCGCTCCAGAACGCGAATGTTGTGACCCGGGCTGCCGGTGGGCGTGACAGTACCCCCCCCCAAACGCAGCACACAGGGGGAGGCGCGGCGGGCAACGGCGGCCCCCGAGGAGGACTTACGCGGACGGCCGCGGGGCCGGAGAGCCGGGCGGTCAGGTCGAGCAGCGTGGAACTCCTGGACGAGGAGAGGGTCGAGAATGTCCCTGGCATCGACCCAGCTGCGGTCCTCCGGACCGTAGCCTCCCAGTCGACCAGGGGTACTGCAGACCGCCACCCCGCCTATGGAATCCAGGAGGCGACGGACTGCGTAGGCGGCACTCCCGTCCAGCTCAGCCGGAGGCGGCGGGTCGGACGGAGAAGACGCATCCAGAGGTCCGGGAACCCAGGGTTTGAGCAGGGACACATGAAAGGTAGGAGAGATGCGGAGATGTGGAGGCAAGTCGAGCTTGAAGGTGACGTCATTGACCCGCTTGACCATCTTGAACGGCCCGAGGAAGCGGGGAGAGAACGGAGCACTGCCTGACGTGTTACGGAGGTCCCGCGAGGACAGCCACACCCTATCCCCCGGTTGGTAAGTCAGGGCGGGACGGCGGTGACGGTCCGCGTGCCTCTTGTAGCGGCGGATGGCACGGTCGATCCGCTGATGCACCTGACACCAGATGTCCTCGCTGCGATGAAACCAATCGTCAACGGCTGGTGCGTCAGAGGGCGCTTCATCCCAGGGGACGAACGGAGGTTGGAATCCCAGGACGCACTGGAACGGAGTGAGACCAGTGGTGGAGTGACGGAGTGAGTTCTGTGCTATCTCGGCCCACGGAAGAAACCGGCTCCAGTCCAGCGGGTTGTGTAAGCAGTAGCAACGAAGGAACTTCTTGACCTCTTGATTGGAGCGCTCGCACTGGCCGTTGGACTCCTGGTGCTACCCAGAAGAGAGGCTTACCGTGGCTCCCAGTTTATCCAGGACAGCACGCCAGACCGCAGAGGTGAATTGAGGACCCCGGTCCGAGAGAACGTCCTCCGGGATGCCAAAAAGGCGGAACACCTGCTCGAATAGCACCTCCGCTGTCTGCAGAGCGGAGGGGATCTTGGCCAAGGGAACGAAGCGCATGGCACGAGAGAACCGGTCGATAATAGAGAGGATAGCGGTGTATCCTTGTGACAGTGGGAGGTCAGAGATGTAATCGACGGCGATGTGCGACCAGGGGCGGTGCGGTATGGGCAATGAATGGAGCTGTCCAGAGGGTAGAGTGCGGGGAATCTTGCACTGGGCACAGATGCTGCACAAAGCCACAAAGCGGTGAACATCCCTGCGCATGTTGCTCTACCAATAGCGAGCCGCCAGAAGTTGATGGGTGCGGGTCTCCCCGGGGTGGCCAGAGCAGAGGGAAACGTGCGCCCAGATGATGATACGGTCACGGAACTCCGTGGGAACGAACTTCTTGCCCGCCGGGCAACCGGGAGGTACACGCGTTTGAGCGAGGCTGTCGTCCAGTTCCCGTTCAAAATCCCACTGTACAGCGCCGACAATACAGGACTCCGGAATGACAGGAGCAGGAGCAGGAACAGGGTCCGGGTTGTGGCTACAAGAAAGGGCGTCCGCCTTAGTGTTTTTCGAGCCAGGCCGGTATGTTATAGTAAAGGACAACCGAGAGAAGAAGAGGGACCAACGTGCCTGGCGAGCGTTGAGGCGTTTCGCAGAGCGCAGGTATTCGAGGTTCTTATGGTCAGTGAGAACGGTAAAAGGGTGGTTAGAACCCTCCAACCAATGTCTCCATGCCTCCAGGGCCAGCTTGATGGCCAGCAGTTCGCGATCCCCGACGTCATAGTTGCGCTCGGTGGGAGACAGCTTGTGCGAATTAAAAGCAACCGGGTGCATCTTCGGAGGATCGCCCAGGCGTTGAGAGAGAACGGCACCCACTCCCACCGAAGACGCATCCACCTCCAGGACAAATGGTCGATCTGGGTCGGGGTGGCCCAGAATGGGAGCGCTGGTGAAAGCGGATTTCAGCGCTGCGAAGGCTTCATCAGCCACCGGGTTCCAGCGGAGAGATCGGGGATTGCCTTGCAGAAGCGTGGTGAGGGGCACCACCATCCGGCTGAAATTGCGTATGAAACGACGGTAAAAGTTGGCAAAGCCCAGAAAGCGTTGAAGATCCTTAATGGAACCCGGCTTGGGCCAGGAGAGGACCGCTGAGACCTTGTTATCGTCCATGGCTACGCCGGATGGGGAGATGACGTAGCCCAGGTAGTGAACAGACTGAGTATGAAACTCACACTTCTCAGCTTTTACACGGAGGTGATGGGTCCGCAGCCTCTCCAAAACCAGTCGGACTTGAGCAATGTGTGTGGGTAAATCTGGCAAGAAGATTAGAATGTCATCCAGATAAACCAACAGGAACCGACCCAGCATGTCTCGGAGGACGTTGTTAATAAACGCCTGGAAAACTGAAGGAGCGTTGGCCAGGCCAAAGGGCATCACCAGGTATTCATAATGGCCCGAACTTGTACTGAAGGCGGTTTTCCACTCGTCGCCCTCTTTAACTCGGATTAAGTTGTAGGGCATTCAAAAGATCCAGCTTGTATACCACCCAACATGCGGACGGAGATGTGCCGGGGGCACAGAGCGGAAGCCGGGTAGGCAACCTTTTAGTGATGAGATTGAAGTTCGCGGTATCGTTGATGGCCGCGCCCAGAAATTCCCGCGTGGGAACGAAGAAAAAAAAACAGAAAAAAAAAAGAAAAACAAAAAAATAAAAAAAAAAAAAAAAAAAAAAAGACAGGAAAAAAAAAAAAAAAAAAAAAAAAAAAAAAAAAAAAAAAAAAAAAAGTAAAAAAACAAAATTGAAAAAAAAAAAAAAAAAAAAAAAAAAAAAAAAAAAAAAAAAAAAAAAAAAAAAAAAAAGAAAAAGAAAAACCCCGCTGAGACAGGAGAGGTGGACGGTCGAATGAAACCGAGATCGAGATACTCAGTGACATAATCTTTCATGGCCTTCTCTTCGGCAGGTGAGAGAGGACCTTGGGTAGAGGGGCATCAGGCAACAGGTCGATGGCGCAGTCGTAGGGATGATGAGGTGGAAGAGGAGCCGATGACCCTTCTCCGAAGACACCCACGAGGTCCTGGTATTGGCTGGGTACATTGGGGGGAAGACTGGAAGAGGCTGAGACCGGGAGAGTGTTGAGCTGGACAGCCGGACGATGCAGACAATGTCTTTGACACCACGGTGACCAACGGATGAGTTCCCGAGCGGACCAGGAGATGAGGGGGTCATGACGGTGAAACCAAGGAAGTCCCAGGATGACGGGATGAGCCAGGGAGGCCACGGGGAAAAAGGAGATCGTTTATTCGTGGATAGCGCTGGTGAAGAGGTGTAGAGGAGCGGTGATGCGAGTGATGAGGCCGGAGCCGAGTGGTTGACCATCAGCAGCAGTGACACGCCGGCCCGCGGGAAGAAGAGTGCAGGGGATCTTCCATTCGCTGACTAGGTGATCCGCGATAAAGTTCCCCTGAGCACCGGAGTCGATCAGGGCTGTGAGAGGAATCTCAGCGTGAGAGGTTTTCAACAGAACTGGCAACGTGAAGGATGGTAAGGGAGAGAGTCGACTCACCCGGGGTTTGCGTGCCGAAGTCCTGGCACTCCTGCCAGCAGAGGGAGCCAGATCACAGTCAGGACGTAGGTGACGATCAGAACTGCAGTAACAACACAGCCCCAGTTGAAAACGACGCCGACGCTCCTCGGAAGAGAGGCGGGTGCCTGCGAGTTCCATGGCCTCAGGGGAAGGCGAAGGGTCCCGTCCGGGGAGAGTAGACACACTACGTGAAGCGGTGCGTGGTCGGGATGTGAGAAGTTGGTCTAGATGAACCGTGAGGGTGATGATTCTTCCAGAGTGAGGTCAAGGTCACGTCCAGCCAGCTCTCTCCTGAGATCAGGACGCAAACCCTGGAGGAAGGTAGAAAGGAGGGCCGGAGTATTCCAGCCATTCTGGGCTGCCAGCGTGCGAAACTCCAGCGCAAACTCGGCAGCGGACCGACGGCCCTGGCGGATGTGGAACAATAATTCTCCGCTGGAACGGCCCTCCCGGGGATGCTGAAAGACGGACCGAAAGGCTGTCACAAAACTAGCATAGTCCCGGACCTCCGGACCTTGTTGAGACCAGATGGCGGTGGCCCAGTCCAATGCATTATGAGTGAGGAGGGAGATCACCAGGGCGATGCGGGCGGAGTCCGAGTCAGGGGGCGAGTGAGTAAAGTAGAGGTCGCACTGGAGCAAAAAGCCCTCACAACGATCCGGGTCTCCCCCGTATTTCTCAGGGAGAGAAAGCCTGTAAGCAGAAAGCTGAGGCGGGATCCGCGGAGAACTGGGAGGGAGCGGAACAGAGGCGGCGGAGACCGCAGCGGCGGGGAACGGCGAGCTGCGACACACGCTGAGTGAGCTCGTTGACTGAGGGGACTAGCACGCGCTGGTTCTCAGCCAAGAACGTAACAGCTTGAGCAACCTCCTGAAGCTGGGCACGAAGGTCGGCGAGTTGTTGTTCGACCGTAGGAGTGGGGACGAGGCCGGCACCAGTAGCCGCTGTCTCCATGTTGACCGATTGAACTGTGACGCCGAACTAGGAGTGAGGAGGCAAACGCAGCCACTGGATACGAAGAACACTTTATTATAGACACAGAGCACACTGGATACCGGCAGGACGACACGAGGGAAAGGGGAAAGGGGAAAAAGGAGAGATGGACGAGAGAAGGGGAACCAAGTCAATCGGTTGAGTGCTGAGAGGAAGGGAACCAAGTCAATCGGTGAGTGCTGACGGCAGAATGAGGCTATAAATAGGTTGGAGAACAATAGAGTTACACGGGACAGGTGTAGGTAATTAGTAGGCGGGGGACGATGATCGCTCCAGAACGCGAATGTTGTGACCCGGGCTGCCGGTGGGCGTGACACAAAGACAGCTAGGTTGTTTTTCTCTGTCTTTCTTTTCCTTCATCTGACTACAACAGTATAAAACCTTATGTGTCCTTGAATAAACTTATAAGGCATAATCAGACTAGATGATCTGTACGATGCCTGGGCAAATTTGACCCCCAACCTGCGGTTTGTTTGACTAGTGTGATTACTCCGTACCATGCCTGGGTGAGGTATGCTAAACCGTGCTCAAGCCTGCTTGAAGAGGTGGGTTCAAGCACATTACACATAGTGTGATTGCTAACTGTACTCAAGCATGGAACAAAACGTCACTTCAAGTCAAGTCAGATCTATTTATATAGCGCTTTTTACAATGGAGCATTGTCTCAAAGCAACTTTACAAGTTTAGATGATCTAATATCTACGTCCAATCCCAAATTGAGCAAGCCTACGGCGACAGTGGCAAGGAAAAACTCCCTAAGTGTTATGAGGAAGAAGCCTTGGGAGGACCAAGACTCAAGAAGGGACCCAACCTCCTTGGGCGGCGTAGATGATTAATCTAAGAATGAAACTAAAGTTATGGAGTCATACTTCAAGTAAAATGTGAAATATGCACATCGGCATTAAGTGGCCTGGTTATGATGGGACTGGAGCTGATGACGGAAGCAGCTTGAGTGAAGCTGCAGCAGATGAACATGTGTGGGGCTGAAACTGGTACCGGAACACAGCTCGGAGAGAAAACAGAAAATGTAATTAGTTATTGATTAAGAGCACAGTGTCTATTAACAATCACTAATTCAATGTGTAGCATGAGACCCCGGCAGCATTAGCTATAGCAGCATAGCTAGAAAGAGGAGAACCAGAAGGTAACAAAGCCAAGAGGGATCACATAGCACATCGGCAACCCCACGGGAGGCAGAAGACAGCAACTCAACGTCTCTGATCACCATATGACTTTTTGACTATGAACCCCCAGCTCTGCCCTCAGTCTAAGGCAAGGATGCACAAGTCAAGATCAAGAGGACCGAAACCCAGTTCAGCCAGACCGCCCAACCGATATTCCTGGCTAACGGACGAGGCAGGCAGGCCAGACATGAATCCAGACCCTGGCCCCAGTGACTCAAGCCATGCATCCTGGTCTGAATCTAGTCAAAAGCCTGCACAAATAAGTATGTCTTTAGCCTAGACTTAAAATTTTGGAGAGTGTCTGAGTGTCGAAATAAAGTGGGAAGTTTATTCCATAGTTGGGGGGCCATGTATGAGAAAGCCTTTCCCCCTGCTGTGACTTTTTTAATTCTAGGAACTAAAAGAAGTCCTGCACCCTGCGAACGAAGCAGATAATGTGGGGCCAGGCCATGTAGAGCTTTATAAGTTAATGCGGGATTTGACTGGTAACCAGTGCAGTGATGATAGAACAGGAGTGGTATGATCAAATTTTCTAGTCCGAGTTAGCACTCGGGCAGCTGCATTCTGTACTAATTGAAGTTTATTTATAGATTTACTAGAGCATCCAGTGAGTAAGGCATTACAGGCATTGCAACCTTGAAGTTATAAATGCATGAACCAGTTTCTCTGCATCATTAAAAGAGAGGATATTTCTTGGTTTAGCGATATTACATAATTGAAAGAAAGCAATTCGAGTGATGCTGCTAATGTGCACATCAAAGTAGAGATCTGAATCAAATGTGACACCTAAGTTTTTTACAGATGGACTGGGCAACAGTGAACAGCTATCTAGATTTAGGACAGATGTAGCCAACCTGTCTCTCACAGCCTTGGGTCCCACTAATAGAACCTCAGTTTTATCTGAGTTAAGTAAGAGAAAATTAACATCCAATCTTTTATTTCCTTTACACAGTCCTCAATTTTGTTGATTGTAAGGCTGTCATTAGGTTTGGCCAATATGTACAGCTGTGTATCGTCTGCATAGCAGTGGAAACTAATGCCATGTTTGCAAGTAACTGAGCCTAGTAGCAGCATGTACAGTGAGAATAAAAGCGG
This sequence comes from Ancistrus triradiatus, assembly GCA_025084515.1. Taxonomy (NCBI): domain Eukaryota; kingdom Metazoa; phylum Chordata; class Actinopteri; order Siluriformes; family Loricariidae; genus Ancistrus; species Ancistrus triradiatus. The sequence continues at coordinate 7,694 of JAJAGP010006935.1, read as the reverse complement.
GCCAAGCACCTGAAGCACGCCATACATCACTTTATTTATTTATATGAACAAACTGGTACCGGTCGGTTAAGTAGGATTTAAACCAAGAAAGTGCCAATCCCTTAATACCTACAGTATTTTCTAGTCTGTTTAGTAAAACATCATGATCTATAGTGTCAAATGCTGCACTTAAATCAAACAGAACAAGAAAAGAAACACATTCCTTATCTGAGGACATTAACAAGTCATTTAGTTCAATAATTAATACTGTTTCAGTGCTATGATGGGGTCTGAAGCCAGACTGAAATGTTTCGTAAATACCATTCCTTTGGAGGTAACTGCAGAGCTGCTGATAGACGGCTTTTTCTAAGATGGAATGTCTACAGACGATTTGCTGAGAGAGAACGCTGAGAGCGAACGCAGACCACTAACGCGAGGATTGTGAGGATCTGGCAACCCAGACCTCGCACAGGACGCACACTATTTTTTAGCTGTTAGCAGTTTATTACCTTTTAACTATTTTAATTCCCAATCGCATCTGTATCGCATATATAGTACTTTTTACAACATCTTAATCATTTTCTTCTCGTTCCGGATTATATTTTTTGCTGCTAATCGTCATTTAGTAACTTTACAGGTATACCAGCTTGTGTTTGCAGTAATTGGCCATTAGCTAATTACCAGAGTTGCGTCTTCTTTTGCAGTAGTTTGTGTTTTTTTAAAACTTTTTTACAGTCTTTTCCCACCTTCTTTTTTTTCTGAGACTTAGTTTTTTGTGACATTTTGTATTAACTTTCCATCAACGCTTTAATCAAGCATTGCATTGGACCATTGGCTGCACCTGAACCATATTTTCACTTGGTACCCCACAATAGGGCTGCAACTAACGATTATTTTTATAAGCGATTAATCGGTCGATTATTTTTTCGATTAATCGATGAATCGGTTTAAAAAAAAAAAAAAAAAACATTTCCATGTCTTTATTCAGAAATATAACATTGAATAACAGAACAAATAGTGCTTACAATAATTAAATAATAAATTAAATTTATTAATAAATTAAAATAACAAATTAAATAATAAAGAAAAATAAGTGCATCTCTGATGCAAACCCTACATACAAACCCATTCACTCCCTTTCTTTAGGAACTTTGCATTGCAATCCAAAAATTTTGTCATGTTAACATAATCCTGGCTAAAGTTGGCTCTCTTTTTTAGAGACCTGCCCTGTCCACACGAACATGGGTATTTTTAAAAACGTAACTTTTTCTATGAGTTTTGACCGTTCGTCCACACGAAAACGGACTTTTTGCAAAACTCCTTCCAAGGTGAAGATTTTCAGAAACTCCGTTTTCAGCGTTGTCGTGTGGACTGGGAAAACGGAGTTTCTTGCTTGTAACGTCATTTGTGTGGCATTATCTCCTTTGTTTACATGAGGCGATTTTGTGCAATAGCGGACGTAGCGAAAATAGTGCCAGCTGTAACACTGCTGACCGAACTTGTTACAAATCTACAAATACATTTACAATTATTACTTTTTCATTACACTGAAGAACAGAGGTGTCAGAAAGCGCTACGGAGGTCACTACTAAATCCATCACACCCACAAAGCAGTTCCTACCCCAGCGTCGCCGGTTTTGGACAAGACCCGGTCGGACCTCTTGTTGGTGATACAGCTTTGAAAACTAAGTGGTTGTTGAAGAAGAATGGCGAAAAAATGTTCGTATACATAGGACATTGCTGATGTCGTTGAGTGAGCTGCTTCGCCGGCATATAGGACTGTTGGTTTGCCGTTGCTCTTGACAGCAACTGTGTGCGTTTTTGCGTTTTCATGTGGACGAAGTTTGTTATTTAAACACTGTGTAACGCGTGTGTTGAGGGACGAGACAAATGCGGACTGAAGAGAGTAAAGGAACTGAGATTTATTGAAGTATATACACACTAGCGAGAGCAGACGTGTAGAGCCAAAGACCAGGTACGTGAATACGAGGCATAGCAAAGAGAGGTGGCAACTGCTTAGTACATATAGGGGTGGTTAATGAGACTCAGGTGGTTGATCAGTACTCTGGTGATAATGAGCGTGGCGGAGAACGGGTGCGGCCTGCAGCGTCAGCGTCACGTGATGCTGAGCGTGTCTGAGATCAGGTGCGATCTGCAGGGCCGGAGTCACGTGAGATTGAGCGTGGCTGAGAACGGGTGCGATCTGCGGAGCTGGCGTCACGTGATGTCGAGCGTGGCTGAAAGCGAGTGTGATCTGTAGCGCCGGCGTCACGTGATGTTGAGCGTGGCTGAGAACAGGTGCGATCTGCATATTCTTCCACCAGTAGCGGGCAGCCAAGAGTTGGTGCGTGCGAGTCTCTCCAGGGTGATCTGAGCAGAGGGAAACATGAGCCCAAGATATTAGTCTATCCCGTAGGTCGGGTGGCACAAGTTTCTTACCAGCCGGACATTCTCGAGGGATGTGAGTACGTGAAAGTTGGACATCCAAGTCCCGCTCAAAGTCCCATTGGATGGCCCTGAGCACACACGATGCCGGGATGATGGTTGCCGGTTCCTCAGGAACAGTGGAGCCCAGGTCTAGACTGCGGGATAGTGCATCTGCTTTTGCGTTCTTCGAACCTGGTCTGTAAGTGATGGTGAAGGAGAACCTTGCAAAGAAAAGGGACCAGCGCGCCTGCCGGGCGTTCAGACGTTTCGCCGAGTGCAAGTACTCCAGGTTTTTGTGATCTGTGAAAACAGTAAATGGATGTGTAGAACCCTCCAACCAATGCCTCCATTCCTCTAAGGCCAATTTGATGACCAACAACTCTCTATCTCCAACATCATAGTTACGCTCTGCTTGGGTGAGTTTGTGGGAGTAGAATCCGATCGGTCGTAGTTTAAGAGGGTCCCCCAGACGTTGCGAGAGGACAGCCCCAATGCCCACTGATGAAGCATCCACCTCCAGAACGAAGGGACGGTCCGGATCTGGGTGTCCCTGGACCGGGGCGTGAGTGAAGGCTTCCTTGAGGGCGGCAAAGGCCTGCGCAGCCTCCATGGGCCATGGAAGGACTCGCGGCTTGTCCCGCAAGAGCGATGTCAAGGGGGCTGTCATCTTGCTGAAGTTCCTGATGAATCGACGGTAGAAGTTAGCGAAACCAAGAAACCGTTGTTCTTTGACCGTCTTGGGTTCAGGCCATGACAGAACAGCAGTTACCTTGGCATCGTCCATAGCCACACCCAAGGGTGAGATGACATATCCCAGGTACTGAATAGACTGAGTATGAAACTCACATTTTTCGGCTTTTGCTCTCAGATGATGCTCCAGAAGTCTCTCCAGGACCTTGCGGATGTGCTTGATGTGAGTAACTAGATCTGGTGAGAAGATTAGAATATCGTCAAGATAAACAATCACGAAACGCCCCAGCATATCTCGGAAAACGTCATTTATAAACGCCTGGAATACAGAGGGGGCATTGGCCAGACCAAACGGCATTACCAAGTATTCATAATGTCCCGAGCTGGTGCTGAATGCAGTTTTCCACTCATCCCCTTTTTTCATACGAATCAAGTTGTAGGCATTACGGTTTAGTTTGGTAAACCATTGAGCATCCCTAAGCAATTCGAGGGCCGCTGGCACCAGGGGTAGTGGATAAGCATACTTCTTGGTAATGAGGTTCAACCGCCAGTAATCAATAGTGGGACGCAGCCCCGAGTCCTTTTTGGGGACAAAGAAGAACCCTGCCAAGACCGGTGAGGTGGAAGGACGAATGAACCCATGAGCCAAATAGTCCGTGATATATTCCTGCATAGCTTTCTCTTCGGCCGGCGAAAAGGGATACAACCGGGCTTTAGGCAAAGGTGCGTCTGGGATAAGATCAATGGCACAATCATACGCCCGATGAGGTGGCAAGCCTGCCACAGTCCCTTCCCCAAAAACAGCTGTCAGATCCTGATACTCACTGGGTACGTTGCTAGGCAGAGGGGGGTCAGTCACCGGTAGGGAATTGATCTGGATCTCAGGACGACGAAGGCAGTTCTGCTGACAGAATGGAGACCATCGGAGGAGCTCTCGTGAAGACCAGGAGATGTGAGGATCATGGAGATGAAGCCAGGAATGCCCAGAATGATGGGGTACGCCAGGGAAAGCCACTGGAAACAACGAGATGGATTCCACATTGTAGCACTGGGAGCAGACATAAAGGTTCAGTGCCTAGAAGAAAATCAGAGCCAAGAGGGCTGTCCATCCGCAGTAGTGATTGCGCCGATTAATAGAAGAGGTGTGATTGGAGGAATATCCATTGGGTGATGAGATGACGGCGAGAAGTTTCCGGGCACGGATCGATCATGGCTGTAAGAGAGAGCTCCACTGTGAGCCAATCGAGGACAACCGGCAAGGTTGTGGGTGATGAAAGAAGGAATGAGAGGGTTTTGACTCACCCGGGGTGTACGCTTCTTCGACCCGGTTTGCCTTGTAGAAGAACCACAAGAAGGGGCCAGATCACAGTGGGATCGGAGGTGACGGTTAGACCCACAGTAGCAGCAAAGCCCCATCTCGAAGCGACGACGGCGTTCTTCAGATGGGGGTACCTGCCAACTCCATGTCCTCTAAAGGTGGTGAGGGATCCTGGGTCATGGATGACAGAGGCGAACGCAAGGTTGCGGCCAGCCGGGTTTGCAGGAGCTGGTCCATCCGGATCGCCAGAGTAATAAGATCCTCCAAAGCCAAATCCAGATCACATCCTACCAATTCCCTCCGCAGTTCTGGACGAAGCCCCTGATGGAATGCCGAATGAAGGGCTGATGGATTCCAGCCGCTTTGAGCAGCCAGCGTGCAAAACTGGAGAGCGTATTCCGCCGCCGTGCGCCACCCTTGACGTAGCCGTAGGAGCAACTCGCCAGCTGAGCGACCTTCCCGAGGGTGCTGAAAGGCAGACCGAAAGGCAGAAAGGAAACGTTCATAATTCCTCACCTCAACCCCTTGTTGCGACCAAACGGCAGTGGCCCAATCCAGTGCGCGATGTGACAGTAAAGACATCACCAAAGCAATGCGTGCTGCATCGGAGTCTGGGGGTGAGTGAACAAAATACAGCTCACATTGCAGCAGAAATCCTTCACAACGATCTGGGTCTCCGTCATACTTATCTGGTCGAGCCACTTTATACGGTGAAGGAGCGGACGCCGCACGAGGAGGGCTGGGAGAAAGTGGTATCGAAGCTGTAAGGACTGCCGCTGCTGGAGGTATACTCAGTTGGGTCACCCGCTGAGAGAGCTCGTTTACCGCAGGAACCAGTGATCCCAAAGTGCGTTGGTTGTCTGCAAGCAGAGAGACGGCACGAGCGACTTCTTCCAGCTGAGATCGTAGATCCCCAAGCTGTTGTTCAGGCTGGGTATAGAGTCATCAGTCGCTGTCTTCCATGTGGCTAGCCTACTGTAAAGCGTGTGTGAGGGACGAGACAAATGCGGACGGCTGAAGAGAGTAAAGAACTGAGATTTATTAAGTATATACACACTAGCGAGAGCAGACGTGTAGAGCCAAAGACCAGGTACGTGAATACGAGGCATAGCAAAGAGAGGTGGCAACTGCTTAGTACATATAGGGGTGGTTAATGAGACTCAGGTGGTTGATCAGTACTCTGCTGATAATGAGCGTGGCGGAGAACGGGTGTGGCCTGCAGCGTCAGCGTCACGTGATGCTGAGCGTGTCTGAGATCGGGTGCGATCTGCAGGGCCGGAGTCACGTGAGATTGAGCGTGGCTGAGAACGGGTGCGATCTGCAGAGCTGGCGTCACGTGATGTAGAGCGTAACCGAGAGCGGGTGCGTTCTGCAGGGCTGGCGTCACGTGATGTCAAGCGTGGCTGAGAGCGAGTGTGATCTGTAGTGCCGGCGTCTCGTGATGTTGAGCGTGGCTGAGATCGAGTGTGTGTTGTAGCACCGGTCGCAGGTGTGACACACTGCTTGTGTGGACGGGATGTTTTTTATAAATGAATTTGATAACCCCCGTTTTAGAAAATACCCGTGTACATGTGGACATGGCATCAGTTTCGAGGGATGTATCAGCACCGGGCTGCTCCCGTGTCAGGTCAAATAACTTTTGCAAAGCTTGAATGTTACACATTCTTTAGTTTTGTGAAGCGTGCAGCACTTTTGAGGTCTTAAGCCGAACCTTCTGCTCTGCACCGATCATGTTTCATTTGTATAATTTATTTAATTCTTAACGCTAACTTATTTTGAAGATTCCGTGTCCGCACCGGCTCCGCCTCGCTCCGTTCAATCACTCATATTGTTTTTTCCAGTGGTGACGAAGTGCCGCAAGTAACGTAAGCGGATATGATAAGGCGGGGGGCAGGAAATAAAAAAATGGGACATAAATCATGTGACACAACGAATCGATAATGAAATTCGTTGTCGACACTTTTAATAATCGATTATTATCGATTTTATCGATTCGTTGTTGCAGCCCTACCCCACAACACCACTCGAAGCTAAGTACCTTTAAGTACCTAGTACCTAGGTTTGTAGCCAGTCTGACAGAGAAGATTGTAGTTTTAGAGGAGTGCATCCAAACATTAGAGAAGGCTAGCTCAGCTCATAGCTTATCAGATCTGGATGCCACAGGTGAAGTTGGTGCCCCCACCCCAGCAGAGCCCTCGCAGCAGGGCAAGTGTGTGACGGTTCGGCGACGTAATCGTAAGGCTAGCCCACGAGAACACCACTCTTTACCTGTTCACGTGTCCAACAGGTTTACCCTCCTCAGTGAAACACCCACTGAGCAGCCTGTTGAAAGAGCTCTGGTCATAGTTGACTCTATTTTACAACACGTGAAACTAGCTACCCCTCTAGGGACAATTGTAGCTCCGGATCCAGAGTGCCGGACATTGTAATGAGTCTTAGTGAACTCGAGAGCGGCAGATTCTCTAGGATAGTTGTTCATGTAGGGGCTAATGATATACGCCTTCATCAATCAGAGGTTACTAAGGCTAATTTTGTAGAGGTGGTTAGAGTGGCAAAGACAATGTCCAATGTAGTAGTGTGCTCTGGCCCCATCCCAATGCGGTGAGGTGACCAAGCCTACAGGTTAAGTGGTGCTCTGAAAACAACGTGGGCTATATAGACAACTGGACAGCCTTTGAGGGTAAGCCTGGTCTTTTAGGATGGGACAGTATCCATCCCACTCGGGAGGGTGCTGCTCTCATCTCCTACAACATTTCCCATAGTCTTATGGCCCGATCGGTTAGGGGCTGACTATCCAGAGCAGGGGTCAGGCAGCAGACACACCGGCTTAACCAACTGTCTGCTGGTAGCCATGCACCGTCACCCAGAACTCATGTTATTGAAACTGTGTCTGTTACCCGTCTGCCCTAAACGTAAACGCACTCAAAAAATCTGTTTTAATAACCTCATTAGTATAAACACAGATAGCTCGCATAGAAATAACAACCTTAAACAAAAGCTAGGATTACTTAACATTAGATCACTTACAAACAAAGCAGTGATTGTAAATGAAATGATCACTGATAAATGCTTACACGCTCTCTGTCTCACTAAGACTTGGATTAGACCGGATGAATATTTAGTCTTAAATGAAGCCTCACCTCCTGGATACAGTCATGCTAGTCGCCCTCGTCCTAATGGTCGGGGGGGAGGCATAACCACAATTTTTGACAAAGAGCTAGGTGTTACAACTAAATCCCATTACAAGGCTAATTCATTTGAAATACTGATTGTTAATGTG
>JAJAGP010006934.1:0-17047 GCA_025084515.1 Ancistrus triradiatus | reverse complement strand
CTCTCTGTATCTCTCTCTCTCTCTCTCTCTCTCTCTGTATCTCACTTTGTGTGTGTGTGTCTCTCTCTCTCTCTCTCTCTCTCCCCGTATCTCTCTCTGTATCTCACTTTGTCTCTCTCTCTCTCTCTCTCTGTCTCTCTCTCTCTCTTGCGATCTGTCTCTGTCTCTACCTTGCCCCCTGCTCCTTTTTCTGTGGATGTCTCACTCTCTCTTGCTCTGTGTCCCTGTGCATCTTCCTGCTTGACACTCTCGCTCTCACTCGCGCTCCGTTTCGTTCTCATTTGCTCTGTCTCACTCTGTTTCTCTGGCTCTCTCTGTCATTCTCGCTCTTACTCTCTCGCTTCGTCTCACTCTCTGCCTTGCCCCTTGTGCCTCTTTCTGTGTACTTTGTCTCACTCTGTCTTGCGCTCTCTTACTTTCTCTCTCTGTCATTCTCGCTCTCTTTGCTGTCTGTCTCACTCTCTTGCTCCGTCTTACTCTCTTTGCTGTCTGTCTCACTCTCTGTGCATCTTTCTGCGTGTTTCTCTCTTGCTCTGTCTCACGCACTCGCTCTTTCTCACCCTGCTTGATCTGTCTCGCTTTATGCCCATTTGTCTTGCGCTCTCTTGTGCTGTCTCACTCTCGCTCTGTTTCGTTCTTGCTATCTCGCTGTATATGTACGTATTTCTTTCTCTCTCTCTCGCGCTCGCTCTCTCTCTCTCGCGCTCTCACACAGACCCCAGTCAGGAGTACACAGACTCCACAGGCATCGATCTCCACGAATTTCTGGTCAACACACTGAAGAACAATCCTCGGTATGTAGCTGTGCTTCCGACAGCTTTGATCATTAATTTCCCTCCTGCTTGTTCATGCTTGCTGGGTGAAGCCACCAGGAGATCCAGTGTTGCTCCTCTCCTGATGAAAACCAGCGTGCGTGTTTGTTTTTTGTAGGTACCTGACGACAAACACGATTGCCAGATCCAGATCTTTTTCTGCATGACTTTGGGATTTAAAAATTTTTTCTTTATTAAGTCGCTTAGAAAATTTGGTAGTTGTGGGTTGCAGGTTTCTGGGGCTTGTTTCTGAAGTGTAACTTAGTAGGGCTTGCTCTCGGATTATGTCTCTGTCCAGTATTCTTGGAAGTAGCTTGGTTGTTCTGAGCGTTTTTTTGTTTTTCCGTTCAGCTGGTTTTTTGTTTCTCTTTGGGGATCTGGCAACCGTAGAATTAAATGTAACACCTGCGAAATGGCTACCAAACCATACTCTGAAGTGCAATATATGCTCAAGTAATGAATGTTCCCAATGGTAGGAAACATCAAAATGGAGATTGTCTGGGAGCAAAGTAGAAAATTCAGTTGTTACCTTGTAAACCCAGAGCTGTCCAATTAGGATTACTCAAGTGCATGTGCATTCGTTGTTCAGATTACTGACCAATTCTGATTTTCTGCAGTTATCAGATTAAGTGCATGTAAACCCACTTGGTGAAACACACACCGACTGAATGCACGAGATGCCGGCAGGAAAAATAGAAGCTTGGAATGCCAGCCGCAATAGTAGAAACTTTAGCCCCCTCAAACATATAAACTCCTCATCAGCTTCCTGTCAGCTGCGGACCAAAAAACTAATTTAGACGGCAGGAGAAAGACAAGCCCCTAATCAGTCTAGCAGCCTGGAAACAACCTGTCCCCGCCACAACTGCTTTCTGCCATGGAAAGGACCTACGGGTTACCATGGCATGAAGGTACTGGACTATGGACCAGAAGGTCCAGGGTTCAAATCCCACCTCTGCCAAGCTGCCACTGTTGGGTCCTTGAGCAAGACCCTTAACCCACAATTGCTTGGATTGTAAGACTGTACCAAGTGTAAGTCGCTCTGGATAAGGGCGTCTGCTAAATGCTGTAAATGTATGTAATACTTTAAAAAAAAAAAAATCTCAATACGTTCCCTGGAGTGTTAAAAAACGCTACACAATATAATGATTCAACAAGATGGAAATATCCGATGCCACATCCTACTAAATCACGAAGGATTTCAGTTGGTTGAAATATTCAATGAACGATCAATAAATAGTTCAGCTGTGTTTCATTCTGCTATTGTAAATTCACAACGCTGTGCATATTGACAGTACAAACCTTGTCAGTGAACTGAGAGGGCAAAAAAAAACCAACAAAACCCCTCCAGAAACAAAATGGTCGTTCATAAATCGTAGTATTGACTGGAGGTCATATCGCCCAGCACTGCTACACCCATACTGGCCAGTATCTAGTGCTAACCTAATGTACAGCAACGCAGCCATTTTTGAGTCCCTGAAATCACATTCATGGTGCTGGTTCTGTTTTGAGTGGGTGAGTTGGTCTCACTGAATCACTAGCTGATGTCATTGCAGGGACCGGATGATGCTGCTGAAGCTGGAGCAGGACATTCTGGACTTCATCAGTAACAATGAGTAAGTTAATAAACCAAGTATCGTTGCCTGCTGATAATCAATCGTAGTATTGTATTAAAGAAGGACGACCGAGTGAGTAAACATTGTTTCACCGAACACTGCCTCAACAAAAGAACTGAAATAACTGGGAGCACCTTGGCTAGGTAACCTTATTAAAGAACCTTCTTAAAAGTACACGTCAACCAAATGGCTCCAAAAAACTGATGAATATTTTAAGTAAGTGTGAGCTATCAAACTAACAGTGCTGTCCCAAGGACCTGCCCACTTCAGGCTTTAGTTTATTTGCGTGCCTGTCAAGGATACATGAGCTGGACTTGTGAATGGAGTGCCCCCATTTGTTACAACCAGTTAACTTGATTGTGAACTTTGGTGTTCCAAAAATGGAGCTGCTTTAAATCGCATAACAAACAGAAGACGCTTCTCAATCATTCAACTCCACAGTCCACGTTGTCACCTTTTTGCGTTGCGATATATTGTCACGTTTTGGTACGTTCATTCATTGTCTTGTCAGGGTCGCTGTAGAGCCGGTGCCTAGCCAATCCATCGTGGGGCATACACACGTAAGGGGTACTTTGGAAACACCAATTAACCTATTGTCTTTGGAATGTGGGAGGAAACCGGGGCACCGAAAGAAAACCCACATGAACACGGGGAAAACATGCAAACTCCACAGGCGGAGCCCAGGGTCGGGATCGAACCGGGGATCTCAGAGCTGTGAGGCGATAGTGCTAACCGCTGCACCACTGTGCCGCCGCCTTATGTTATTATTGGTAGTATTATGTCATCTGGTAGGTTTCACACAAGTCACGACTACAGCAGAACCTATTTAAGCATGGTTTAATAACCTTCATGTTCTCATCAGGTCCCATAAGAGGAAGTTCCCCCCTATGACTTCATACCACCGCATGCTGCTGCACAGGGTGGCGGCATATTTCGGCCTGGAGCACAACGTGGACCCGACCGGAAAATCTGTCGTCATTAACAAAACCAGCAATACCAGAATGTGAGTGGAATTGATCACACTATAAACTGTATTCAGGGGTGTGGTGATGTCACGGTGTAGTGGTACTGTATGATGTCATATAAGAAAATGGGTGAAATGCACAACAGAAAAGTGACAGCTTGTCTCTGACTGATGAGTTGGGAAGGTATAGAAATTACTGAATGAGAAACAGTGTTTCTTACATTTACTTTGCTTCATATGGTCTGCAATGAAATAAGTCAGATATTTAAATATGTTATTCTATTTAAACGTTTCCTGTAACTGTTGATCAGTCCTGCACACCGGCTTGGAGGAATTTTAGCCCATTCCTCCGTACAGAACAGCTTCAGCTCTGGGATGTTGGTGGGTTTCCTCACATTAGCTGCTCGCTTCAGGTCCTTCCACAACATTTCCATTGGATTAAGGTCAGGACTTTGGCTTGGCCATTCCAAAACATTAACTTTATTGTTCTGTAACCATTCTTTGGTAGAACGGCTCGTGTGCTTAGGGTCGTTGTCTTGCTGCATGACCCACCTTCTCTTGAGATTCAGTTCATGGACAGATGTCCTGACATTTTCCTTTAGAGTTCTTTGATATCATTCAGAATTCATTGTTCCATCAATGATGGTAAGCCGTCCTGGCCCAGATGCAGCAAAACAGGCCCGAACCATGATACTACCACCACCATGTTTCACGATGAGATAAGGTTCTTATGCTGGAAATGCAGTGGTTTTCCCTTTCTCCACCAAGTTTCTATTTTGGTCTCATCATCCCACAAAACATTCTTCCAGTAGCCTCTGGCTTGTCCACGTGATTTGCCCCCTTTTAGCAAACTGCAGACGAGCACAATGTCTTTGCAGAAGCAGTGGCTTTCTCCTTACCATCCTGCCATGCACACCATTGTTGTTCAGTGTTCTTCTGATAGTGGACTCATGAACATTAACATTAGCCAATGTGAGAGAGGCCTTCAGTTACTTAGAAGTTACTCTGGGGTCCTTTGTGACCTCGCAAACTATTACACACCTTGCTCTTGGAGTGATCTTTGTTGGTCGACCACTCCTGGGGAGGGTAACAATGGTCTAGAATTTCCTCCATTTGTACACAATCTGTCTGACTGGATTGGTGGAGTCCAAACTCTTTAGAGATGGTTTTATAACCTCGTCCAGCTTTTTGAGCATCAACAACTCTTTTTCTGAGGTCCTCTGAAATCTTCTTTGTTCGTGCCATGATACACTTCCACAAACGTGTTGTGAAGAGCAGACTGATTGAAAACCCCTGACTCTGTCACCTTCAAATTAACTGCTAGTTCGAGGTTCACAAACTTTTGCCACTCACTAGTATGTAATATTGGATAATCATCCTCAATAAATAAATGATCAAGTATAATAATTCTCATTTGGTTAACTGGGTTCTCTATAAATTCTAAAGGGTCCACAAACATTCAAGCACCACTATAGATTAAGGAACACATTTAAATCTGTGAATCATTTGTGGTGTAATGCCGCAGGTAGAAGTATAAGCCGTGTGTGGGGGTTGGAAATGAATCTCATGAGGTCCATAACAAAGATTGCACATTTACTTTCAAAAAACACTCTTGTAGGATCAAATAATTAGCATTTAAGTCTTTTGAGATTATTTCCTGACAGATTTATTTCGATTTTTCTCTCTAATATACCGTCACTGACAATGCGGAGATTTTTATGGATACCCACTCAGATTCAGATTTTGTTTTTCTTTCCGCGTGATTAGTTTAAATGGCCGTTTACACAAAGCTGAGACTTCTGGGACAAAATCAACAAGTGCTGCTTATTTTGATCCCTAATGACACGCTCTTCTTAACAGGATTTGCATCTTGGTTTATCGAAACCACAGATATTTAACACTGTTATTTTATTTTACGCTGTTAAGGCCAGATGTCAGACCATGCAGATGAGACGATTCAGACACCTGTGCAATTTGGCCAAATGTAGGTTCTTGATAACAGAGGTGTGATCAGCTTTCCTGATTTGAACAGCTATTAGGTGTTAATTCTCATAATGACGGCTTTTACAGTAATAAGAACTTCTTACAGCTCTTTACAACGGTTGCGCTTCATAAGAGAGGAAATTAAGACATTTCATGCTGACTATTATGCAGGGCCAATTATAATCGGGGAAATAATACACCTACAAATGCGTCAATGCTTATAAATTCATAACGGAGTTCCAGAAAGTGCTTGGTAGATTCTATTAAATGCTTGACAGGCCATTATAGCAGTGGAAAATTGGTGCAGTGCACACGGGGGAGAGACGGCTTCAGTTCACTTTAACACCATGGTGACCCAAGTCTGAGTCCCATCAGACAGGTACAATTGGCCGTGTCTGAGGTAGGGGAGGCTGGATTGAAGGGCTTGTCCTCACGTGAAGGTCAGCCGGCGCAATCACAGTCCCCCATTTGCATTAAAATGTGCATAATGTTATGTCCTTTGCATAGGTTGTATTAACCACAGGTTCGTCCAAGTAATCAGAGCAGGCTTTATTGTTTGACTTTGAATTTCTGCTGCAGACCAGATCAGAAGTTCTCTGAACACATAAAAGACGACAAGACGGACGATTTCCAGAAGCGCTACATCCTGAAGAGGGACAGCCTGAGTCTGGACCAGGAGGATGGCAGGGTAAACACTTAAGATACACCTAATAGACATGAATGATGTTCTGTATACAGGTGTGTGCCGGTAATGACCACGTTTTGTTCTGTGAAACAAGATGTTGACCAGACATTAGTCGTAGTCTTTTTAGGCCTTGAGTCAGATTTATTTCAATGGCACCTTTGAGACAATGGAGCAGTGTCTCAAAGCAACCTTACAATTTTAGATCTTCTAACGTCTTTAGTGATGCCTAGGGCGACAGTGGCAAGGAAAAACTCCCTAACCATTAAGAGGAAGAAACCTTGGGAGGACAAGACTTGTTTGCCTTCATAAAATGGCGATTACTTATTGATTTACCCACTTATGTTCTCCGATAGCTGCGCATGCGCCTCAAGGATGACCGGAGGAGCAAGTCCATTGAGGAGAGGGAGGAGGAATACCAAAGAGCGAGAGATCGAATCTTTGCCCAGGATGTGAGTTATTACTAATTACTTTATTTATTAGTAATTTTTAGTATTATTATTAAGAATCATCTCCAGTTACTTTCATTACAAAGTGTCTTTTTGATTCTTCAGGGACAAGATCATTTCCAGCTCGATAAAAGGTGAAGTGTTGTCATAGTCACGCATGCAGATGATTCTCTTATTTTTATATATAATGTGTTTATATATCAATTCTTTTGTTATAGGATTCAGGAAGATGTAAGCTATATTAGCAGTCAGCAGAAACGCCAATTCTTCAGGTGATGCAGTTTTCACTTTATAAAGGGTGTGTTCTGTGTAGGGCATGCAGAGAGTAAGGAATAGATTAATGGCAAGTGTGCAAGAACCTTTTTTCAGCTAATGTACACTACAGCCAACATGATGGATGTATGTATGTGTGCATTCGTGTTTATATATTATGGGAAATGCACTCACCGATCACTTTGTTACATCACCTTGTTTCTACACTCATTATTCGTTTTGTCATTTCAACTTACCATATAGAAGCACTTTAGGTCTGAAATTGCAGACTGTAGTCCATCTGTTTGTCTACATACTTTTAATCCTGTTTACTCTGTTATTTAATGGTCAGGACCCCTGTTTAAAAACTCCAGCAGCACTGCTATGTATGATCCAGTCGTACCAGCTCAACACATCACTACCACGTCAGTGTCACAGCAGTGATGAGAATTATCCATCTCTCACACAGTGCCCGATCTATGGAAGTCCTTTGGGGGTCCTGATTTATCAGAGATTAGAGTAACGAGGACTAACAAAGTATGTAGGGAAAGGGATGGGCTACAGTCTGCAATTGTCGAACTACAAAGTACGTCTATGTAGTAAGTGAAACTGACTAAAAATGGACAATGTGTGGAAACAAGGAGGTGAATCTAATACAGATCAATGAGGTCATGGTAAATTTATATACACACATGTATATGTACAGTGGGGCAAAAGTATTTAGTCAGCCACTGACTGTGCAATTTCTTTTACTTGAAGATGAGAGGTCTGTAATTTTCATCATAGGTACACTTCAACTATGAGGGAGAAAATGAGGAAAAAACAAGCATTCTTCTTCCTCCAAACACGACGAGTTGAGTTTTTACCAAAAAAAAATCATGTGGTTTCATCTGACCACATGATATTCTCTCAATCCTCTTCTGGATCATCCATATGCTCTCTGGCAAACTTCAGACGGGCCTGGACATGTACTGGCTTAATCAGAGGGACACGCCTGGCACTGCAGGATCTGAGTCCCTCTCGGCATAGTGTGTTACTGATGGTAGTCTTTGTTACTTTGGTCCCAGCTCTCTGCAGGTCATCCATCAGGTTCCTCCTTGTAGTTCTGGGATTTTTGCTCACTGTTCTCATGATCATTTTGACCCCACGGGATGAGATCTTGCGTGGAGCCCCAGATCGAGGGAGATTATCAATGGTCTTGTATGTCTTCCATTTTCTTACAATTCCTCCCACAGTTGATTTATTCACACCAACCTGCTTACCTATTGTAGATTCACTCTTCCCAGCCTGGTGCAGGTCTACAATTTTATTCCTTGTGTCCTTCAACAGCTCTTTGGTCTTGGCCATGGTTGAGTTTGGAGTCTGACTGTTTGAGGCTGTGGACAGGTGTCTTTTATACTGATAACGAGGTGCCATTACTACAGGTAACCATCGGAGGACAGAAGAGCTTCTTAAAGAAGTTGTTACAGGTCTGTGAGAGCCAGAAGTCTTGCTTGTTTGTGGGTGACCAAATACTTATTTTCCACCATAATTTACAATTAAATTCTTTAAAAATCCTACAATGTGATTTCCTGGATTTTGTCTCTCATAGTTGAAGTGTACCTATGATGAAAATGACAGACCTCTCTCAGCTTTCCAAGTAGGAGAACTTGCACAATCAGTGGCTGACTAAATACTTTTTTGCCTAACTGTGTGTGACTGTCTCTATAGATATAGAGTTGGGGTTTTTTCTTGCACGTTTTGTCTGTGTAGTCATAGAATGTAGAATTAATTTGCTACATAAATACACAAGTCCCCATAAAGATATTAAAGACTGTGTGTGGGCTGGCCAGGCTGAGAGACAGCAGCTCGGAAAACGAGCCCCGGAGCCTGGAGCCTCGGCCGTGGAGCAGCACGGACTCTGAGAGCTCCCACAGGAACGGCAGGCCGGCCATCACTAAAGCCAGCAGCTTCAGCAGCATCAGCGTGCTCATCCGCAGAGACAGCACTGCTAGCAGCAGGAGCACGGGCAGGCTGTCAAAAACGGGTACACACACACACACACACACACACACACACACACACACTATGTACATACACACACTATTATTCACTTAGAATGACATTGTCACTGGTCCACTGATTAGTAGGACCTATTGTGCATAGCAGCAGATGAGCTATAGCAAGTTCTTATATTCATACAAAGTTGAAAGTCTGTAATTACTATAAGGCTTGTGCAAAAATTTAGGCACCCCTTAAATTTGGTTTGGGCAATATTTTTAGATAGAAAGACCTCTACAAATTATACATGCAGGTGCAAGTATTGATATTGGAGTACTGGCCACAAAGGTGGACATAAGTCCCAGCACCACCAAACTGGCTCCTAACCCTCAGCTTCTTGGAATGTAATTTCTGATTTTTATGATTATAGATACTTTCTGAAGGCCATTACACACCAAACATGATGCAACAATGCAGAATATTTTTTTTTTAGCCGTCTGGTTCAGATTTTTTTAAGTATTACTGCTGTTAAATGATTAAAGTATTCCGTTGCATTAAGTGCATTTTTGATTGCTCATATGACATTAAGGATTTTATTTTTCTTTTTAAAAGCACTACACAGCCATGCGAATGGACAGCACAAGCTTCCATAGAATGCAAATAATTTAAATTCATTTAATAAACAAAAATCACAACAGCGATTAGCAGGCAATACCTTTTGTGATCCAAAGTAGGCTATTCCATTTGGCACATTTAACATCAAGTCTTTTGAGATCCTCACTCTATCTTTTAACTATGGTCTTTGTGCTGCGAAGCTTTCAGGAAATTTACCTCGTCTTGCTTGTTGCAAGGCCGACATCAGAAGTGACGTTGATTGGTCAGTGAGGTTGGTTTGGTCGCTGGCCAACTTCTCGAAAGTCAAACATGGGGTGTGAATGAAGTAACGTCACATTTTCACGCTATGCGAAATCAACTTGGCTACTAAGAATATTTTTAGTAATTAAAGATAGTCAATATTTAAAGAAGCAGCACAGAAAGCACACATTGTACTGTACATGAAGTATGTTAGCACAAATGGGTAGTTCCACATAGATGAGCTTTGAAAAGTTCTACAACACACCCACAGGTACGACATTTTCAGAATTTGTCATTACATCTCTCCATCACTGACACGCATCTACCACACTCATCTACAGTCTGCATGCAATGTATGTTTGTGTTGACCTGCCGACCCTCCTCCACCCAAAGCAGGATGGATATGGTTGCATCCTTTAGTTTTAATATTTTAACCTTTAATGACCGCATTACGTTCAGTGAAACAGGTCGTTGCCCGAAGTGGACGTTGACTGGACATTGACAGTCTTACTGTAATGCAAATATAAAGGGTGTTTTAACAAGAGAACTGCCTGCAAACAATACGTATATGAGTCCGAGTGGAACGCTACCATCTACACGGCATCTCCAATGCCAGCGTGCTTTTAATTCATGGAGATGCAGCGTAATTCTAGCCGTAACACTTAAGAGCATGGTATGATGGACCTCATGCTCTTTTCTGATGGAAGCAAAAATACATTGATGGACAGTATTATAAATCAGCCAGATAAAACCCAGACTTAATGAGTGAATGTGAACCAGTTTATATAGTTATAGGTTAGAAAGAAGGTATGCGTAGTGGGGAGGCAAACAAAGGAGTACTATTTACAATAGGACAGTCACATGCACTTAACTCCATTTATAGCTTGTTACATACAAGCTGTGGAAAGTCATACACACAAACACGGGTAACTTTGACCAAAAAGTCTCTCAAAACATCAGAGTTAGAACAGCCTCTAGTCGTGATCGTTACATGACCGGTAAAGTAGTTTTAGACACAGTCTACCTCCACTCTTAAACTCTTAACTCCCACCTCTGCTCGTGGATCCGCAGCATTGATTGGCTGTTGAGCTAACGAGTTGTGTATGGCTCGGTGTTTGGCGTTAAAAGACTGTTTTTCTTTGATAATTTAAGGCCGTTAGTGAACGGACGTTAACTCTTAAGTGCCCGTTTTCATTCACTCGTGTGACACAGGCCAAATTGTCCCTTCATTTTATTTCACCTCTCCCCACATTTTTTCCTGCTTCATCATCACACATGCATTCAGTACTCATTTAATGCATATACAGTGGTTACCTCTGTTCTCGTCATTAATTCGTTCCAGAAGGCTCGATGAATACCGAGCAAATTTTTCCCATAAGGAATAATGTCCATTGAATGAATCCGTTCCAGATCCCCAAGAAATCCACACTGTATAAGGCATTATATGCATTAATGGAGCTGTATTGTACAGGTGCTCCCTGATTTGATGGGGATATGTTCAGACTAATCCATCATAAGTTAAATGCATCATGAACTGAGTTTAATATAGTCTATACTGCATCATAGTTGAGGTGCATCTTATTGTTTAAAACACTTACGTTAACCTACAGTTGGCCAAAATCATTAACACAAACCTAATTTATAAGTGTTGAAAACCTCAGGTAATTTAGTGGGTATTGAGTTAAAAGTGAAAAGTAAAAGCAAACACTCGCTCTATTGGTGGACTTCGAGCACTAGCAATGCTGCTAATGCTAGCTGCAGCCTGAGAATCGAGGTACCACTGTATTAAACACTACTAAAAGCAAATCAGAATCCCCAAATTATTTATTTTCCGTCACAGGTTCCGACTCGTCTAGTAGCGTAGGTTCGTCTACCGGCTCTCTGTCTCGTCCCACCTTGTCATTACCCGTCCCAGCGGTGCCTGCTCTGGGCGGGCATGCCCGGGCTGGCACCGGTGACCCAGGCCCTCCGAGCTCCGCTGGGAACGCTACTACTAGTGCTAATACTACCACTAGTGCTAACGCTAACACAAGCTACTACCTCCTTCCTCTGGAGGCCT
This sequence comes from Ancistrus triradiatus, assembly GCA_025084515.1. Taxonomy (NCBI): domain Eukaryota; kingdom Metazoa; phylum Chordata; class Actinopteri; order Siluriformes; family Loricariidae; genus Ancistrus; species Ancistrus triradiatus. The sequence continues at coordinate 5,398 of JAJAGP010006934.1, read as the reverse complement.
CGGCCATCCCAGCAGGCAACGTGCTGCTTAACCCTCAGACAGGTGCGTATCACCTGTACAGAAGTGATACAAGTCTAGTCAAGGTTGAGTCTGGAAGTCCGAGTCCACTCCAAAGAGCTGGTCCGTCAGTAACTCATGAATTCTCATACTGTGCTGTTTACTATAATATACTACTACTGATAATACAGTATAATAAAGTCACCGATCACTATTGGGTACACTACCTTGTTTCTACACTCACTGTCCATTTTTATTAGTTCCACTTACCATATTGAAGCACTTTGTGGTTCTACAATTACAGATTGTAGTCCGTCTGTTTCTCTACATACTTCAGCTCCCTTTAATCTGTTCTTAATGTTCAGGACCACTATGGATCAGGTACTATATGGGTGGTAGATCATTCGCAGCACTGCAGTGACACTGATGTGGTGGGGGTGTTTTGTGTGTTGTGCTGGTACGAGTGGATTAGACATAGCAGTGCTGCTGGAGTTTTTAAAACCACCACACCCAAAGAGTACTTGATCTGTGGTACATACAGTGGGGCAACAAAATTGTCGGCCACCGATTGTGCAAGTTCTACTTCGAAAGATGAGACAGGTCTGTAATTTTCATCATGGGTACACTTCGGCTGTGAGAGACAAAATGAGAAAAAGAAAATCCTGGAAAGCCCATTGTAGGGTTTTTAAAGAATTTTATTGTAAATCATGGTGGAAAATAAGTATTTGGTCATCCACAAACAAGCAAGACTTCTGGCTCTCACAGACCTGTAACAACTTCTTTAAGAAGCTCTTCTGTCCTCCACACGTTACCTGTATTAATGGCACCTGTTTGACCTCGTTACCTGTATAAAAGACACCTGTCCACAGCCTCAAAGAGTCAGACTCCAAACTCAACCATGGCCAAGACCAAAGGGCTGTTGAAGGACACCAGGAAGTAAATTGTGGACCTGCACCAGTCTGGGAAAAGTGAATCTACAATAGGCAAGCAGGTTGGTGTGAATAAATCAACTGTGGGAGGAATTGTAAGAAAATGGAAGACATACAAGACCACTGATAATCTCCCTCGATCTGGGGCTCCACGCCAAAGATCTCATCCCGTGGGGTCAAAATGATCATTGAGAACAGTGAAAGCAAAAATCCCAGAAACTACAAACGGAGGGACCTGATGAATGACCTGCAGAGAGCTTTGCGACCAACGTAAACAAAGGCTACCATCAGTAACACACTACGGCCCGAGAGGGACTCGCAAGATCCTGCAGTGCCAGGCGTGTACCTCCTGCTTAAGCAGTACAATGTCCAGGCCTGTCTTGAAGTTTGCCAGAGAGCATATGGATGATCCAGAAGAGGATTGGGAGAATATCATTTTTTTGGTAAAAAAACTCAACTGGTTGTGTTTGGAGGAAGAAAGAATGCTGAGTTGCTTCCCAAGAAACACCATACCTAACTGTGAACATGGGGGTGGGAACATCATGCTTTGGGGCTGTTTTTCTGCAGAGGGGACAGGACGACTGATCCGTGTTAAGGGAAGAATGAACAGGCCATGTAAATCGTGAGATTTTAAAGCCAAAACCTCCTTCCATCAGTGAGCGCATTGAAGATGGAACGTGGCTGGATCTTCCAGCATGACAATGATCCCAAACACACCGCTCAGGCAACGAAGGGGTGGCTCCGTAAAAAGCATTTCAAGGTCCTGGAGTGGCCGAGCCAGTCTCCAGCCCTCAACCCCATAGAAAATTTGTGGAGGGAGTTGAAAGTCTGTGTTGCCCCAAAACATCACTGCTCTAGAGGAGATCTGCATGGAGGAATGGGCCACAATACCAGCTACAGTGTGTGCAAACCTGGTGAAGACTTACAGGAAACGAACTCTGTCATTGCCAACAAAGGTTATGTTACAAAGCATTGAGTTGAACTTTTTGTTATTGACCAAATACTTATTTTCCACCATAATTTACAACTAAATCCTTTAAAAATTCTACAATGTCATTTCCTGAGTTTTTCTAATTTTGTCTCTCATAGTTGAAGTGTACCTATGATGAAAATTACAGACCTCTCTCATCTTTCTAAGAAGGAGAACTTAGACAATCAGTGGCTGACTAAATACTCTTTTGCCCCACTGTAGACAAACAGATGGACTACAGTCTGTAATTGCAGAACTACAAAGTGCTTCTATATTGTAAGTGGAGCTGATCAAATTGATGGTGAGTGTAGAAACAAGGATGTGTACCTAAAAACATGATGGGTGAATGAATATACAATACATTACTACTAATGATGCAGGTTTATGTACTAGTGATAAGTGTACAGTATTGTATGTTGCCAATAATACAGTATTTAGTACTATGTACTACTGTTGTACAGTATTGCATAGTATTCATTAGTGTAGTTTATAATGTATTAGTGCTATATATCACTGTATACGTTAATATAAAGTTCAATATATTACTGCTAATAGTGGAGACATGCTGTATAGTACAGTACTGTATTACTAGTAGTACCTTTTTAATACCGCATAGAGTACAGTATGCTATATATTCTTTGTATTATACTAAGGATAAAGTATTCACTACTATATACCACTATAAACTTATGTATTATTCTAATAAATTGTACTACAAACTACTATTTGTTTGCTGAGCTCCCTGGTGTTCAATTTGAAAGCCAACATGGTAATAGAATATAGATATATTGTACTATTGTTGCCTAGAAGACGAATGGCAGTCCAAGCTAGTTCTGGTCACTATGCACAAGGTTGTGAGTTCAAATCCTGGCCCTGCTCCTCAGGCTGCTCATGAGCCTGGATATTTGGGTTAACACCATGGCTGAAGCTTTTGTTAAGAGACTCTTTAAAGACAACAGTGTAAAGAATTGTAAAGCAAAATTGAAGTCCAATAAAAAAAAGAACAAATTATCCTGGTCTGTTTATATTTGAGTGAATATGATTGAGTAACTTGTGATTCCACTGCTTTACTCTCAGATGGAGATTGCCATGTGTTTAGTCCAGTACTGTTTGCTGCATAATGTTACTTGCAACCAAATGCTTTTTCCAGTCACTGACTAAACCGTTCTTGGTGGTGGATTCAGACTTTTGAGACTCTCTCTTTTCTCCTGAGCATAACCTATCCTTCTTGCTGCTAACACTTCTTATTTAGTAGTAGTATTTGCTGTTTCCATAGTAAACTAATTACTGATGGTGTTACAGGTCAGCCGTTTGCCAGTCCTGATGGCAGTGCTGTGGTCTACAATTCCACCATGACATCACAACAAGGGAGGGGGCAGCAGCCTATGGTTCCCCTTCATCCTCATCACCACCCCCATCCACAACAGCATCAGCACCAGCCAGCCAATCACGTTGTGACACAGGTTAGTCCTCTGATAGCAGGGAAGGGGAACGGACTTCAAATGAATGCCATAGTTTTCAACAAGACGTTCAGCAAGCGTTTATGCTCATGGCTCCGCATAGCTTTGAGCCTGAAGTTGAATTCAAACAAGATGTCTGCTCTTCTTCATATCATTCCTTGTTCTGTTGCATTTTCTCCTGTTTCTTGTCTGTGATCTGTGCTGTTTTTCTTCTGTACTCTGCTCCATCCTTCTGTTTCTCTCCTGTTTCTTTCCTGCAGCATTGTGGTCAGTGTGTGCAGTACTCAGAGATCTCTTATCCTCCTCCTCCTCCACCTCCACCTCAACTCCTGCCTGTTCCTCTAAACCAACACTACACTGTGGTACTTTCTCTCTCTCTGTCTTTGCTCCACTCATGGTCACCTCTGCGTTTTGCTCTCTTGCCGTCTTTCTGATTCATAACCCGAACTAACCGTCTTAAAGCTGTACGTGTATTGTTCTTAATATTAAATAAGTAAGAAGGCATACCAGTGGTGCAGTGGTTAGTGCCATCACCTCACAGCTCTGTAGCCGCAGGTTTGCGTTCCCGTCTGACTTCTACCTGTTGGTTTCCTACAATTACTCCAGTTTGCCTGCCAGTTATGCCCCAGTCCCCCCCAGTAACCCTAAATTGTATTAAACAGGTATTGAAAGGGAGTCAGAAACGTTGAAACAGTAATTGTACAGTGCTAGGCATGTGACCAAGGGTCACTTTTGCATAATTTCTATAGATCGGTGCATGTGCACCCAAACTGGTTAATGCAAGCCTTTCAGAGAACGACTTGTCTGACACCTCTGCAAAATGTAATACAGGTATGCACTGTATAATGTCCGTTCCGGCAATGTCTGATCTCACATACAGTGGGGCAAAAAAAGTATTTAGTCAGCCACTGATTGTGCAAGTTTTCCTACTTAGAAGGATGAGAGAGGTCTGTAATTTTCATCATAGGTACACTTCAACTATGAGAGACAATGAGGTAAAAGAATTTAATTGTAAATTATGGTGGAAAATAAGTATTTGGTCAATAACAACTCAATACTTTGTAACATGACCTTTTGTTGGCAATTACAGAGGTCAGCTGTTTCCTGTACGTCTTCACCAGGTTTGCACACACTGTAGCTGGTATTTTGGCCCATTCCTCCATGCTGATCTTCTCTAGACCATGGAGATTATGTTTTGGGGCTGTCGCTGGGCAACATGGGTTTTCAACTCCCTCCAAAAATTTTCTGTGGGGTTGAGATCTGGAGACAGGCTAGGCCACTCCAGGACCTTGAAATGCTTTTTACGGAGCCACTCCTTTGTTGCCTGAGCGGTGTGTTTGGGATCATTGTCATGCTGGAAGACCCAGCCACGTTCCATCTTCAATGCTCTCACTGATGGAAGGAGGTTTTGGATTAAAATCTCACGATACATGGCCCCGTTCATTCTTTCCTTAACACAGATCAGTCGTCCCCAGGAAACTCGGCATTCTTCTTCCTCCAAACACGACGAGTTGAGTTTTTACCAAAAAGTTCCATTTTGGTTTCATCTGACCACATGATATTCTCCCAATCCTCTTCTGGATCATCCTCTCTGGCAAACTTCAGACGGGCCTGGGCATGTACTGGCTTAATCAGGGAGCACGCCTGGCACTGCAGGATCTGAGTCCCTCTCGGCATAGTGTGTTACTGATGGTAGCCTTTGTTACTTTGGTCCCAGCTCTCTGCAGGTCATTCATCAGGTTCCTCCTTGTAGTTCTGGGATTTTTGCTCACGGTTTTCATGATCATTTTGACCCCAGTGGCCTGGGGCAGCAGATCGAGGGAGATTGTCAATGGTCTTGTATGTCTTCCATTTTCTTACAATTGCTCCCACAGTTGATTTATTCACACCAACCTGCTTGCCTATTGTAGATTCACTCTGGTGCAGGTCCTTCAACAGCTCTTTGGTCTTGGCCATGGTTGAGTTTGGAGTCTAACTGTTTGAGGCTGTGGACAGGTGTCTTTTATACAGTTAACGAGGTCAAACAGCTGCCATTAATACAG
>JAJAGP010006933.1:0-17050 GCA_025084515.1 Ancistrus triradiatus | reverse complement strand
GACTTGTGTGCTTAGGGTCGTTGTCTTGCTGCATGATCCACCTTCTCTTGAGATTCAGTTCATGGACAGATGTCCTGACATTTTCCTTTAGAATTCTCTGACATCATTCAGAATTCATTGTTCCATCAATGATGGCAAGCGGTTCTGGCCCAGATGCAGCAAAACAGGCCCAAACCATGATACTACCGCCACCATGTTTCACAGATGGGATAAGGTTCTTATGATGGAATGCAGTGTTTTCCTTTCTCCAAACAATGATTTTCTTTTAAACCCAAAAGTTCCATTTTGGTCTCATCCATCCACAAAACATTCTTCCAGTAGCCTTATGGCTTGTCCACATGATCTTTAAGCAAACTGCAGACGAGCAGCAGTGTTCTTTTTGGAGAGCAGTGGCTTTCTCCTTGCAACCCTGCCATGCACACCATTGTTGTTCAGTGTTCTTCTGATGGTGGACTCATGAACATTAGAAAATGTGAGAGGCGAATTCAATTGCTTAGAAGTTACCCTGTGGTCCTTTGTGACCTCGCCAACTATTACACACCTTGCTCTTGGAGTGATCTTTGTTGGTCGACCACTCCTGGGGAGGGTAACAATGGTCTTGAATTTCCTCCATTTATAACAAATCTGTCTGACTGGATTGGTGGAGTCCAAACTCTTTAGATATGGTTTTGTAACCTTTTCCAGCCTGATGAGCATCAGCAACTTTGAGGTTCTCAGAAATCTCCTTCGTTCGTGCCATGATACACTTCCAAAAACGTGTTGTGAAGAACAGACTGATAGATCCCTGTTCTTTAAATAAAACCGGGTGCCCACTCACACCTGATGATTGTCGTCCCACTGATTGAAAACACCTGACTAATGTCACCTTCAAATTAACTGCTAATCCTAGAGGTTCACATACTTTTGCCACTCACTAATATGTAATATTGGATCATTTTTCTCAATAAATAAATGACCAAGTATATTTGTCTCATTTGTTTAACTGGGTTCTCCATCTACTTTTAGGACTGTAAATCTGATGATGTTTTAGGTCATACTTACGCAGAAATGTAGAAAATGAAAAGAAAATTCACAAACTTAAGCACCACTGTATGGTCAAAACAACTTGCTGCAGACCAAACCGAGCATTAGAATAGGGAAGAAATGGATTACAAAGAATAGTTGGGAAAAAATAACATATGCAGTGAGCAGCAGTTCTCAGGAGAATGGCCAGACTGATAAAGGCAACAGTTACTCAACCACCCGTTACAACCAATGGACCCAGATGAGCATCTTAGAACACACACACCATGTGGAACCTTAAGGCAGATGGATTAAAGCAGAATGCCACAGCAGGTGCCACTCCTGTCAGCCAAGAACAGACAACTAAGGCTACAATTCACATGGTCTCACCAATATTGGACAACAGAAATGTCTAGTCTGGCGACTACCGATTTCTACTGCGACATTCAGATGGTGGGGTCAGAATTTGGTGTAAACAACATGAAAGCATGGATTCATTCTGCCTTGTATCAAGGGTTCAGACTGGTGGTGTAATGGTGTGAGGAATATTTTCTTGGTACACTTTGGTCTCCTTAATAGCATCGTTTAAACAGCACAGCCAACCTAGTATTGTTGCTGACCACCCCATTATGACCACAGTGTACAATCATCTGCTGGTTACTTCCAGCAGGATAATGCCAAATCTCAAATCATCAAGTTGGTTTCTTGAACGCGACAATTAGAGCACTGTACTCAAATGGCCTCCACAATCACCAGATCTCAGTCCAGTAGATCGCCTTTGGGATGTGGTGGAACATTGCTTTCGCATCATGGATGTGCAGCCGACAAATCCACAACAACTTTAAGATTATCATCTCGTTGTTTCTTATTAGCATATGTAATAAAATAAATATTCTGCATTAGAAAAAGTCAACCTTCCAAACACAGCCTTGGCGTCAGCAAACGAGACAAAATGATTAAAATAATGCCACTGAATTATTAAAAACTAAATCAAGGCATTCTGTTAAAGATTACTCTCTCCACTCTTATGGCTGTGATGTGTTTTAAAAGGGAAACCATTTCTTCAGGGTGAAACGGGAACAAGCAAAATATGACGATCTCAATTAAAGCATTAAAAAGTGCCTTAATAAAAAAAATAAAACAAAAATCTGTGAAAAGCTCACCATCTCTTCCTCTTCGGCCTGTTTCTTTTTTTCCTCTTTTTCACTGAAATACAAAAATCCACTGATCATCCCACAGAAAGAGGCAGAATTTAAACTAGTGCAATGTCTTCAGCATGTCCTCACCTCTTAGCTTTGGCCTTGGCTTCTGCTCGACCTTGCTTCCTCTCCTCCATCTTTTTAGCAAAGTAGTCCTCCCTACATAACCAGAAACATTCAGCGTTATTCTCCAGCAGACGAGGTTTGGGTCGGTAATCGTTGTTATTGAATATCATGATCATTTATAAAAACACCAATATTATTCAAATGATCATTTATTTTCTATAGTGTCATTCTTGATTTAACCGCTGCTTTTCTCCAATCATTCTAGTTCCACAACATTTTCGTGCCAATCAAAAAGATGTGCAGGAAGTACTTCAGTGAGTTTAACACGCTGAGCAACGGAAAAGAAGGCACAGAAGAAAAATTTACGTACAAATTTACAGTTCGGCAAAAAAGCATTTAGTCAGCCAGATTGTGCAAGTTGTTTGTGGGTGACCAAATACTTATTTTTCACCATGATTTAAAATTAAATTATTAAAAAATCCTACAAAGTGATTTCCTGGATTTTTTCCCCTCATTTGTCTCATAGTTGAAGTGTACCTATGATGAAAATTACAGACCTCTCTCATCTTTCTAAGTGGGAGAACTTGCAGTGGGGCAAAAAAGTATTTAGCCAGCCACTGATTGAGCATGTCCATGACACACACTGTGAAATTGTTCCTCCTAACTGAATTGGGGTTAAGATATTGTTTCTAACCTTCAGATGATAACTTTATTAAAATCAGCACTCGCCTACACCAGATTCCACTCAGTAAGCAGATCTGAATACCATAAAATACCATCTTTCAGGAAACAGACACAAAGACCTGTGATAAGCTCAGAGGTCAAAAGGTCTAAGATTTATCCAGGTCACTGCACCACTATAATGAACCGACAAGAGCTGATGCTTCATGAACAAACACCCTTATTATGCAGTGGGGGCTGAAAGTCTGAAACTACTAATGAAAACGCTTCCATTTTCTATTTTTCTCAGATTTAACACGAGTATTTGTTTATACAACGTCCAATCAGATACCTCTGAATCCGGTGTACTGCACACAGCTTTACAAGGAAACGATTTAACCCATTTTAAATAAAAAAAATACTGGAAAAATCAGTGTGTGGACTTGTGTTGATATTAGTGATGGGCCGATCCACAATTTCAGTTCTCCATCCGATTCCAGTGCACAACTGCCAATACAGATTCCTATACAGGAAGGTTTTTTTATTTTTTACTTTATGATTATTGTTGGTATTCTGTTTAAGGTTATAGCACACCGTCCTGCTTTTCAGTATTTCCAGACTTGAAATAAATCTCCAAACAAACAATATTTCAGTTTAACCAACATCTAATACTACTTGCTCACTCAGTTGCAGACCGAAGTTGTCACATGCTCATGGTAACATGTGAAATGGAATATTGATCAGCAAGTGGATCGGCCCTTTTCGTCTGATATCTGATGAGTGAGTGACATCAATATTGGACTCGATACGGATATAGGATCAACTCCATCTCTAGCTGATATCAAATAAATCAACGTATGGGAAACACTGCAATATCTTGGCTAAGCAGTCAATCCCGGTGCACTACACTATCCCCTATATCACTGCTGAGGGCGGTATATAAAATTTCACAGAACAGGTTGGGGACAGTAAGCGACAGACACCTGCACAATGTCTTACATAAAACCAATAACCCAAAGTACATCTCAAAGCTTTGCAACAACTACATAAAGCCCAAAGAAGATCAGGCATCAAGCATTTACAGGGCCAACGACAGAGAAACCCAAGCATTCAGAAACATGGTATCATGCTCTTTGAAATATTATGAAACCAAGATTTAGCAGCTGGAATCCAGCTCGAGTGCATTACGTCATTACAGCAACAGTTGGAACATAATAGGGTTGTGTGATACTCACAAAAATACAATTTTGTCCAAAACGATAAATAGACTACACTTTGGCAGTGCATATTTTTTTTGTCTAAAGTATTCGAAAGCCCGTCTGAATTGGCACCAAGCCATCTTTCATGATGTAACTGGTGATAGAATCTGTTTTGCCTTGCCATCTGTTGCTTTTTCTTGTCTCAAGGCACTATTTGGCAGAATTATTCCACTAAAGTTTTCAGAGTGTGTTTTTGTGCTGGTACCTTGGTTTAGCCCTGCCCTGGACAGCTCTCAGTTTGTAATAATCTGCAAAGTGGTTTGTTCACTAATGGTGAAAAGTTATCGAGCTGTCTTTATCTAATGAGCAACATCAGTCCTTCAAAGGCAAACCACCTCCATGTGAACGAGGAGGAGTCATGTCTAGCAAATTAATGAAACTGCGAGGTTGGTGGTGTCCGGTTTTCATCCCCTGGTGCAGTTTGTTCATTCATTTTTAACTTCGGGGTAGAAGGCTACATGGCACAGTGAATACGCAAACTCTTAAGACGTGTTTTTGACTGTTTTTAATGCAGCGAGTGGCTCAATGTGAGTTCCTGTATAATTAAAACAACAATTAAGGTATGCTTATAGACGATACATACTGCACCCCTAAACTACTGTATGCAGTAGGGCAGCAACTAACGATTATTTTAATAATCGATTAATCGGTCACTTATATTTTCGATTAATCGATGAATCGGGTTAATAAAAAAAATAAAAAAATAAAAAAAACACACCACTTTCCATGCCTTCATTCAGAAATATAACATTAAATAACAGAGCAAATAAGTGCTTACAATAAATGAATAATAATAAATTAAATTCATTAATAAATTAAAATAACAAATTAAATAATAAAGAAAAATAAGTGCATCTCTGATGCAAACCCTGCATACAAACTCATTCACTCGCTTTCTTTAGGAACTTTGCATTGCAATCCACAGCTAAAGCTGGCTCTCTTTTTAGAGACTATGGCCCTGTCCACACGAACATGGGTATTTTTAAAAACGTAGCTTTTTCTATGCGTTTTGACCATTCATCCACACGAAAACGGCGTTTTAGGTCACTGAAAACAGCCTTTTTTTTTTTTCCGCAAAACTCCTTCCAGGGTGAAGATTTAAGAAAGCGCACAAAGTGGGACGTTACAAGCAAGAAACTCTTGTTTTCCCAGTCCACACGGCCAACGCTGAAAAAAGAAAGCTTTCTTGCTTTGTAACATCCACTTGTGCGCCTTTATATCCTTTTTTGATTTACATGAGGCGGATTTTGTGGCAATAGCGACGTAGCCAAAATAGTGCCAGCTGTAACACTGCTGACTGAAACTTGTTACAAAATCTACAATACATGTACAAATTAGTTTTCATTACACTGAAGAAACAGAGGGCGTCAAAGCGTACGGAGGTCCTACTAATCCATCCCACCCACGAAAGCAGTTTTGTCCTGCCACCCAGCGTCGCCGGTTTGGGACGAGACCCGGTCGGACCTCTCGTTGGTGGGACAGCTTTCAAAACGAAGTGGTTGTTGAAGAACAATGGCGAGAAAATGTTCGTATGCATAGGACGTTGCTGTTGCCAATGAGTGAGCTGCTTCGCTGGCATATAGGACTGCTGGTTTGGCTCTGCTCTTGGCAGCGACTGTGTGCGTTTTTGTGTTTTCATGTGGACGAAATTTGTTATTTAAACAGTGCTTGTGTGGACGGGATGTTTTTTATAAACGAATTTGAAAACCCCCGTTTTAGAAAATACCCGTGTACGTGTGGACATAGCCTTAACGCTAACTTCTTTTGAAGATTTCATGTCCGCGCCGGCTCCGCCTCGCTCCGTTCAATCGCTTGTGTTTTTTTTTCCCAGCGCTGACCGCAAGTGCCGCAAGTAACGTAAGCAGATATGATAAGGCGGGGGACACATAAATCATGCGACAACGAATCGATAAGGAAATTCGTTGTCGACGCTTTTAATAATCGATTATTATCGATTCGTTGTTGCAGCCCTAGCATGCACAGCACTGCCCACCTGACTGCATGAAGTAGACATACAGCTTACAAAGGGGACTAAGTAACGTACTTCATCATGACGATCATGTCGTTCCCTTTGAACTGTTTCACATCATCTCGTGCCACAAAAGCCTTTGCTGCCTCTTCCGTCTCCAGCACCGCGAAGATGGAGCCCTGCACAGAGCATCAACAGCACACATTACCACAGGCTAGCTGCCGCCATGTTATTTACACATGTACCGACTTAATGGAAAAAAGCCACAGTCTTACTTTGAAGGTTTTCTGTGGTCCTTTCCTCATGTAAATGTTCTCCACGTTTCCTTTCGCAGCGAGCCAGTCTTTAACGTTGTCCAGTGTCGTGTCCAAAGGAAAACCTTTCTGTGGAATATTAGAACGTCGATTCATAATACTGTTTTGATTTGCTTAGGTCATTTCTGATGTGTAAACGATGCACATTTTCTTGAACATGTTTTAAGACGATATAATAATTGACACTAACAAACTGCTATGTCTGCCATCTTTGTCCCTGTTGATTGGATTTGGGCTTTGTAATGGATTAACGTCTCCATGGTACGTCAATCTGATATTGCACAGCTTGAAACGGTGATATCAAGCAATAAAGAAAGCAGGCTCTCAATAAAGGCAGAACACAATCTGTTCTCACCATGTATATAGATTTGTGTTTGACAGCGTCTTTGTACTCGTCATTCTGCTCTGGTAAGGGTTTGCTTGGAGACCGTCTGATTTTGGTTTGATCCTCACTGATCTCCAGTAGCCCTGATTTCGATTTCTTCAGAGACTCCACAATTACAGCAGAATCGGTGGTCAAACTCTTCAGTCTGTGGACACAAGCCAGAGTAAGAGGGGTCAAACAAACCAAAGTTTACTTCAGGCTGCACAAGTGTATTGCAATTATTAAAGATGACTACAACCAATTCCTAGTGCGTACCGAACGGCTGAAAAAAAATTATCCTACAAACAATTTCAAACTGAGCCCAATTATCATGTCTGATATAATATTAACATCAAGGCTTGCATAAACAAGTTGGGCATATTTGAAAGCAAAGGTGTCCAGCGTGAATTTAGAAGAAAAACACAGAGGGCCTGAATATGTTAGGTTAAGATTCAATTCTTCTTCAGGTAAAACATTCATTCATTCTTTTGTATCCACCTTAATGTTGGCAGGGGACAGCCGGTGGCATGGGGTGCAAGGCAGGAGGAAACAAAAACCAGAAAGGGACACTGTATTGCAGAGAAAAGCACACACAGCACCACTTGCACACACTCACTAAGGACTTGAAAAAAACAGGCAATTTTACCTAACGTGCATGGTCTTGGAATGGGGAGGAAAAACCCAGAGTAAAACCACGCAGACACAGAGAACAACAAACTCCCCAAGGCAGGAAGGAATTGAACCGGGACACAAGCTGTGGGCGACCACACTAACTGTAATGACTGGCCTCATCTCTGCAGGTAAACATTTTGCCCAACAGGTCTTCCAAAACATTGTTTCATGAGATCTTTAGTAAGACTAGATAGGTATCAAGGGGTTTTCTTTTTTTTTTTCGGAGTTTTAAGTTCATTCAGTTCTAGACTACAACAAAAACAAAATGTATGGACAAGTTTAAAGAGGTGGTTAGCAGAGCACTTTATATGCAGCATGGAAGGTTCCGGTGGAGGGTGTGACTCAATCACTGTTAAACTTGAGCATCGTCTCCCGCGTAATCCAGCCATCATCCCAGCTGCATCTGCTCCTTCAGAAACCGGGTCTCGAGGGAGATTATGGTTCCAAAATAATACTGTAACAAAAAACCATCGAAAACATAAACTATTCAGTATACACATGGCAAGAATTAATACGACATGTGTTCTGCACATTCAGATAAGGCTACAAAGTGCTGGGTGGCGTGGGTCATGTTTTATATTACATTGTGAGGATTAAATGTCCCCAAAGGATAGAAAGACTGATTTCACCTTGTGCGGCCTCTTTTTTTTTTAAACAAAAACGCTACTTACTTTGAGAATTAAAAAAAAAATCTCATTAGGTTACTGACTTAAGGTTAGGTGACAGTTGTAGCACTAATTATCTACGCAAGTTATTTACACTTTATTTATAAAGCACTTTTTCAAACAATCTTTACACAGTGTTTACGTTAGCAAAAGTATAAACGTCGTTAAAAAAGACATTAGAATTAGAAAACACATTATGTAATGGAAAGTCCCCACAAAGGTGGTGAGATGAACATGATTGCGTTTTACACTGTATCAAAACATAAATGACTATTCATACAAGAAGTAAATGGGTTCTATCCTTCGCCATTCTGTTTTTTTTAAAACCACATTATTTAAAGAGGTTTTTTTTTGGGTTTTAAATGTGTGAGATAAAGTTCAGTGTTTTCCCCTGATGTATTTAGTCTTTATATACCTTTATAATGATGTGTTGGTGAGAATTTCAGTCTGTGTGATGTGCTGGGAAAGCCATCCAAATGAGTGTGCCAAGTCTGTAGAATACCCAGATGGGGAAGGGCCGCGGCACATGCGCAGACTGAAAACACCAATTATAATCGGGTAAATGGTATACATGCTACGAGTAATCCAATTACTGAAGTAAGATCCAGCTCTCTTTATCGTATTCCTTAATCTGATTTCTAAATATGACCACATGAATAATCAGATAAATCCGACTGTGATTGGATTATTAAGTGCATGTATACGCACTCAGAGTGTTTGACTGTTAGTGTAGCTTTACGTATATGACAAGTTGAACCATCTTCCCCTGCAAGAAGGGGTTTGGGTGTCAATTTGGAATATCTGACACGGCATCCTGCAAGATTAGTCTGCTTTAGTCCTAAGATTTTCCTACAACCGGCAAACCGTATGGTGTTTGGTTTATGGTCCCATGCATTTTTGACATTTATTTTTAATAAGTGAAGAGATTATTGGAAAGGTGTCTGTGGAGGGGGGGGGACGGGTGACAAACGTCGTTTATATCAGATTTTAATCTGATACTGATAGTTTTAAATGCATTGCAGCCATAAACTAAAGCAGTGTTAATGGATCTGTCTCCACGACAGAACCCTAGCTAATACTTTACACACAGATACCACTGCTCAAAAACTGCAACTGCTTACTGAAACGAAACAGCAGTGACCTTGTAACACCTGCAATCTGGGTCACTGCTGTGTACATTATTATTTCTCTGCTTCTAAACACAAACTCCCATAGGTGCTGCCTTCCTCTGTAACGAAGAAGCAATCTTTTACCAATAAATCCATTAAACAACACAGGAAGTGGGTGGTCCAGAGTAAGGAGCTGATACACATTATGCAAATACAGTAACTAAATAGTTAAAATTATAAATAGTTAAAATTATATCAGGAAACAATTCAGACAAGATGCAAAGACCAAGTGGAAATGGGGTCATCGTGAATGGAGCTTGGGCTACTGTGTTGCCTCCATATTGGTCCATTTGATTTCTCTCAGAACACCACTTCTTTCGGCTTCTCCCTTTATCAGGGGTCACCACAGCAAGTTAAACTTCTCCACCTCACCCTGTCCTCCACATCCTCTACTCTCACCCCAACTCCCTGCATATCTCCATTTACCACAACCATACAACTCCTCTTTGGTCTTCCTCTCCGTCTCTTGCCTGGCAGCTCCATCTCCAACATTCTCCTACCAATATATCCACTATCCCTCCTCTGCACATGTCCAAACCATCTCAGCCTTCCCTCTCGAATTTTGTCTCCCAACTTTCCAACCTGTGCTGTCCCTCTGATGATCTCATTCCTAATCCTATCCATCCTGGACACTCCTAAAGAGAACCTCAACATCTTAAGTTCTGCCACCTCCAGCTCTGCTTCCTGTCTCTTTGTCCGTGCCACTGTCTCTAAGCCATACAACAAGGCTGGTCTCACTACTCCCTTATAAATCTTTCCTTTCACCTCTCTCAGAACACTGCACTGGAAAGTTGGAAAAAAAAGCTGGATGACAAAGAGCCTTACCTCAATCTGTTCAGCCACCTTCTTCTCCAAGGGAGACATTTCTTGTCCTTCAGCCATCTGTAATACAACGATGAAACAAAATGTTGAAATGGAACAATTTCAGTCCATTTAATAAGGTCGAGATTATAAACAACCTGCAACACTAAGCCACAGGAAAAAACTAACAGGCAGTTCATACCCAGGGACAAAGGCAATTCACTATATAGTTCCAAACAAGCCCTGGAAGCAACAAACTTGCATTGACATTAAGTCCTTCACCAGATTCCATTATCCAGAGCAACAGAATTGACAGTCTTACTATCCCAGAAATTCTGGGATAAGGGCCTTGCTCAGTAACCCACAGTGGATAAAGTAGGGATTTGAACCAAGAATCTTCTGGTCCACAGTCCAGAACCTTAATCCATAGGCCAAAACAGTCCCATTTGTGTCTGAGCAGTCACACAGAAGGATCAAACCACTGCACCCTTGAGCAGTGGAAACATCATCTAGCGTGAATCATTTAGCAGAGAAAAACAAAACTAACATGATCTCACAACGTACCGTCCAAGAACTTTAGTTAAATGCCTTCATCAAATGGCACAGCAGTGGCATCTTAGTAGTTCAGGGGTTAGTTCAGTAGTTCACCACTGCACCCCACAGACCAAACAGAGAATCAGATCTCACCATGTTCCAGACTCATGGACAAAAGTTTGGCAAATACCAGAAGAACACTAAACCTGGCTACCACCCTACCACTTTGGTGAAGGAGGAGTAATGGTCTAGGGTTGACATGATGGCTTAGTGGAGGGAAATCATAATACCGCAACATCGTAGAGATTTTGTACGCTTTCCACCTGATTCAACAACAATGTCCACAATTTTTGTATTTTAAAAGTCCCTTGCAAACAATATTTAACTTTTTTTTGGATGGAACAGCCTCATGGTTTCATAAATGAGTCATGGGTGGCACAGTGGTTAGCACTGTTGCCTCACAGCTCCAAAGACCTGGGTTTGAGTCCCAGCCTGGCCACTACATGTGGAGTTTGCATGTTCTCTACATGCGTGTGATGAATCTTTCAGGTACTGTTTTCTCACACACTCCAAAGACAGTGTAGAGATGCACCGAGTGCAGTTTTCTTGGCCAATTTACTTTTTTTTTTAATATACAATTGGCCACAATTTTTTCTGCCCAACAATTACAGCATACAGAAACATTGTTCAACTTTTCTTTTAATTGAAACAACTTCACTGCTAAAGAGATATAGCAGCAGCTATCTCTCTGTCTGGCTCCACTGTCAGCAGAGCTAGCTTTACCTTTGTGAAATTCCGAGAGGGGTCTGGCTGCAGACATGCACTCTCAGATCCACATGCACTGCCAGACTATTGATGACGTCAGTGCACTGTCAGACAGCAAGAGGAAATGCGTAGCGTTTGACGACATTTATTGAAGAACAGAAAGGAATAGGGCAGCTTTAAGTGAATTATTCTTAATACTTGTTTGTAAATAAATACACGTTTAGATAGCGATGTTTCAGTGATGATATATAATGGGTTCAGATAGTTATGGCAACTTAATAGAAGTAAATATAGCAAATGTGGGTTTGATGAACACAGCAAAGAAAATTACGGAGCCCTAGAAGTATCAAGGAGGAAAAAAACTGTTTGTAGAAACTTAAATTGTTCCTTCAATTTAATAATCCGTTCCCTTGAATTGTCTGTTCTGGGGCATAACACACAGTAGGCTAACCACCGTCCAGTAGGTGGCGATAATACACCAATACATAAACCCAAGACAAGAAGAACATGAAATCGATTGAGGTCATACGCATAATATGTTTTATATTATATTATAGTCTATGGGTGTGATTTCAGACACACGCTGCACCACTTATTTCATGTCTTTAATATCTGTTACTTCAGTATCTTTGTTGACTGAGAGTGCATGTCTGCAGCCAGACTATTCCACACATTCAGCAAGGTGATGCTGTTTTAGACGTCTTATTAAATCTGTTGTTCCAAGTGTTTTCTCAGTTCTTCCTCCATTGCTTACTTTCACCATGCATATTGCAAACAGACCCTCCGTCTGAAGAACAAGAATGCTGAAGGCATGGCTGTAACCGAAAGAACACCATCACTGCTCCCTCACTAGCATTGCACTACAGTCATGGCCAAAAGTTTTGAGAATGACACAAACATCAATGTCCACAAAGTCTACTGCTTCAGTTTTTATAATGGCAATATGCATATACTCCAGAATGTTATAAAGAGTGATCAGCTTAACAGCAATT
Source organism: Ancistrus triradiatus (assembly GCA_025084515.1). Taxonomy (NCBI): domain Eukaryota; kingdom Metazoa; phylum Chordata; class Actinopteri; order Siluriformes; family Loricariidae; genus Ancistrus; species Ancistrus triradiatus. The sequence goes on along the minus strand of JAJAGP010006933.1, from coordinate 4,619 downwards.
AATTGCAAAGTCAATATTTGCCTAGAAAATGAACTTTATCCCCCAAAACACATTTCAACTTCATTGCAGCCCTGCCTTAAAGGATCAGGATAACATCGTTTCAGTGTTGCTCCATTAACACAGGTGTGGGTGTTGATGAGGACAGGGCTGGAGATCAATCTGTCATGATTAAGTAAGAATGACACCACTGGACACTTTAAAAGGAGGCTGGTGCTCGGCATCATTGTTTCTCTTCTGTTAACCATGGTTATCTCTAAAGAAACACGTGCAGTCATCATTGCACTGCACAAAAATGGCCCAACAGGGAAGAGTATCGCAGCTAGAAATACTGCACCTCAGTCAACAATCTATCGCATCATCAAGAACTCCAAGGAGAGAGGTTCCAAAAAGGCTCCAGGGCGCCCAAGAAAGACCAGCAAGCGCCAGGACCGTCTCTTAAAAGTGTTTCAGCTGCGGGATCAGGCTACCAGCAGTGCAGAGCTTGCTCAGGAATGGCAGCAGGCAGGTGTGAGTGCATCTGCACGCACTGTGAGGCGGAGACTCTTGGAGCAAGGCCTGGTTTCAAGGAGGGCAGCAAAGAAGCCACTTCTCTCCAGAAAAAACATCAGGGACAGACTGATATTCTGCAAAAGGTACAGGGAGTGGACTGCTGAGGACTGGGGTAAAGTCATTTTCTCTGATGAATCCCCTTTCCGATCGTTTGGGACAACTGGAAGACAGCTTGTTCGGAGAAGACGAGGTGAGCGCTACCACCAGTCTTGTCTCATGCCAACTGTAAAGCATCCTGAAACCATTCATGTGTGGGGTTGCTTCTCAGCCAAGGGAATCGGCTCTCTCACAGTCTTGCCTAAAAACACAGCCATGAATAAAGATGGTACCAGAATGTCCTCCGAGAGCAACTTCTCCTAACCGTCCAAGAGCAGTTTGGTGATCAACAATGCCTTTTCCAGCATGATGGCGCACCATGCCATAAAGCAAAGGTGATAACTAAATGGCTCAGGGAACAAAACATAGAGATTTTGGGTCCATGGCCTGGAAACTCCCCAGATCTTAATCCCATTGAGAACTTGTGGTCAATCATCAAGAAACGGGTGGACAAACAAAAACCTACAAATTCTGTCAAAATGCAAGCATTGATTGTGCAAGAATGGACTGGTATCAGTCAGGATTTGGTCCAGAAGTTGATTGAGAGCATGCCAGAGAGAATTGCAGAGGTCCTGAAGAAGAAGGGTCAACACTGCAAATATTGACTTGCTGCATTCACTCATTCTAACTGTCAATGAAAGCTTTTGTTACTCATAATATGATTGCAATTATATTTCTGTATGTGATAAAAACATCTGACAAACACACATAAAAACCAGAGGGCAGCAGATCATGTGAAAATATAATATTTTTTCATTCTCAAACTTCGGCCATGACTGTATACAGGAAGACTACAAAACTCATATTGGGGTAAACCCTACCTCCTCTCACTGTATTTTCTTTATTCTGCGTACAATTTTTTCCTTCCTCTCTCAAGGCAACGTTGACCAGACAAAAGACGCTATATAAATGGAACTTGCCTCAAAGAAAAACGTAATTTAAAAACATTTGTTCTCCAGTAAAACTTTCTGCACATTAGTGCAATTAAAGGAGAAAAAATTTAGTTTTTTATATAATTAGTTCTGGGGAAAACAAAAAAAACCTCGGGCCTGAATGACAGGAATGCAAAATTTATTAAATGATTATTCCAGTAGAATTTTATGCGATTGTGCCTGCAACTTCGGGTCATTAGTTAATGTTTATTTTCCTCAAAATATTGGTGTCCGGGATATTTGACAGTGGAAAACAATTGATTGATTTATATATATATATGATATAAGATATATATATATATATATCATATTTATATTATATATATATAAATAAAAAAACATCATTGAGTGGTCGTGGAAAATCTAAGTCAGAATTCCATATTACTTATAGATTCACCTCATGACCGTGACCACCCTTCCCTTACATGAAGGTACATGGGCATAAAAGTAGAAATTAAGCGGGCGATATGGGCCCGGTAATTTACAATAACCGGACCAATACCAATTCTGCCGTACCCCCGACACCACTAAAACGTGATGGTTGCGACTCCTTTCCATGTGAAAAGGACGCGCAACTTCGCAGTTATCGGCGACCAACCCAAACGCACGCGTTGGTTTGCATTTAATCATCCATTACATATTGGTCAAACTCGCAATGTAAGATTTCCAGCTGTTTTAAGCTTCTGCAAATCTCAGATCATACAACCTGGAAAACCAGGAGCCTTTAAAAGTGTACATTTGCCTTTTCGAAGTTGTTTGCTGTTGCTCATGTGAGTTCAGTTTAGCTAACAGTAGTTAACGCTATTCATGCCGCACATGATCCAAGTCTTATAAACTAAAACATACTAATCATATACGTTATTAAAACGATACATTTATTCCCGCCTCAATAAAAATAAATAAAAAACACGCCGGGCCTTGATGTGTTAGATGCCATGTAACAAACACCACATGTGGACCGAAACCCGGAACGCCGTCTAAACACACTCAATTTAAATCAGAGAGCCAACAGTATTTATACAAACCTAAAAGTGAACCACCAAATCAAAACGCAAACAAATAAACACTTCCCTTTACCTTCTAAACTGTCTGTGCGCAGATAAACCACCGCTCTGCTCACGTTTTCAGACTGAACTTCTTGCCAACGACGCATGCGCGATAACGCCTTTATGGAAAGCACAGAGAATCATGGGACATTGAGTTCTAATTGCATGCCTTTTAGGCTTATAGATTTACATTTATATTTACAGCATTTAGCAGACGCCCTTATCTAGAGCGACTTACAATTGATACAATCTTACAATCCAAGCAATTGTGGGTTTAGGGTCTTGCTCAAGGACCCAACAGTGGCAGGATTGTTCTTATAGAGAAAGTATCTTCTCTTCATCAAGAAAGCTAAGCATTCCGATTTAACCCCTCTTATCTTGGCCAGGGTTGCGTGTTGGGGTGGGGATTAAGTGCATGTACCGGAATTACTCTTTACTTGTTTGCACAGCCCATTACAGCCTTAAACTAGGACTCAAACCACAGTCCACAGGAGCTGCTGTTTCGAGCAATTAGCTCTTGCCTTCGAGCCATAGCAGCTGTACTTAATAAACAAACCAATTATTTTTTTCGGTGTTAAATTAAGCCGTGTCTATTCTGTAACGTCAGATTGCTTGTTTGGTTTATTTAACGTCGCTTTCAGCATCAATGGCTATTTAACGGCATACACTAGGTTACATCGTACAAAAGGTTACATCAATTAACCAATTAATCAATTAACTTAATGCCTGACGGCCAGATGGCACTGCCACAAACCGAATCCGTGGTACCTGAGTTGGTACCGAAGGTATTAGGCCACTGCACCGCCCAAGAGCTAAATAATCATCCTCCATTTAAAGTAGCCTATGCAGTACTTAATGTAGTCCTAATACTCTTTCTTTCAGTTATATCAGAATATTATGAATATCTGCTTGGAGTCAGATTATGACTTATTATATTAGCTAAAAACATTACATACAGTAGAATGAGTTGGTGACTAAAAACCTAATCCCAACTGAAGTTTTATAGGAATAAAAACATTGCCCATAAGCCATTACCTATTTCTGCTTACTAATATAAAGACCTTATAAAGAAAGATAGTGTCCATAGAATGTCCATAGAATCCTGATTTTGACTCCCAGTGGCAAGAAAAAACGTAGAAGTTACATAGAAAAAATGTTGGAAGGACCAAGACTCAAAACGGAAAAAAAAACCTCCTTAGGCAGCCTAAAACTAAGTTACCTAATTAATACCTTTTTGCTAATAGTTTAAAAACGCAGAAGCAATAATAAATTAAAGAGAATACAATAACATGAAGAGCATAATACAATATATAATATAATAGTATAAATAAAAAATAGTAGATTAATAATGTACAGAAAATGGAGTATTATTGGCCTTATTTAGTCCAGTAAACAGTCACTGTAGGTTCTCATGTCCTCACTCAGAAAGATTTCGTGCATATGCTTAGTCAACCAGAGGAACTCAACAGCAGCTCCTAACCAGCCATGGTTGCTGCAGAATGCTATTACTGAGAGAGATCCATATAAAAATAATATAATTCAGGTTATTTTTCTGGTTGGTGGTTGCTAGGTTCAGCCCCTCATTGTGAAATTAAATGCAGTTATTGTGTACGCAATGATTTGGGAACTGGGATGGTGAAAGAGATAGAATTATTAATATAGCATTTCTCATTCATAAAGCCCTCCCTCATACAGCTGGTGACTAAAAGTAAAAGACAGCACACTGGTAATAACCACACAATGCTATTATTAATCTGTTTTTATTATCACAGACTGTAACAGTTCAATTAACATCACCATCGTTTCACACATATTTACTTTATTAGCTTAAGAGTTTTATCCCTGAGACGACATCACACACACCAACAAGTTAGAGTGATCCTGTATGATTTAATGCTTAAACAAGCAAAATGTCACTTTTAAATGAATTAGTAAATGAATTAAATGAAAGTACTTCTCATTAACAAACCCAAGTTCATGCAGTTAGTCATAATTA
>JAJAGP010006932.1:0-17051 GCA_025084515.1 Ancistrus triradiatus | reverse complement strand
GAACATCTTAGTATGGGGACTGGAACTGGCAAAAGAACATCTTAGAGTGGGGACTGGAACTGGTACCGGAACATCTTAGTGTGAGGACTGGAACTGGTAACGGAACATCTTAGAGTGGGGACTGGAACTGGTACCAGAACATCTTAGTGTGGGGACTGGAACTGGCAAAAGAACATCTTAGAGTGGGGACTGGAACTGGTACCGGAACATCTTAGTGTGAGGACTGGAACTGGTACCGGAACATCTCAGTGTGGGGACTGGAACTGGCACCAGAAGAAAGACCATGTTAGTGTGAGTAGAATGAAGTGCAGTAAAATGGTGAGCTGATCTGGTCGTGTAAAACATGTCTATCCAGGATGCAGGATGGAAGAAGAGCTTCTTGTACAAACAAAATAACTCAGAGTAATATCTCCATCAGTTTATTGCTTTTTATGACTCCTGAGAATCCACACGCCATAAAGCAGCAATTAGACCGCAATATAATCACTCAGGATAAAACATCGGAGCTGTGGAGGAGCAAAATTATTTAATGATGTTACCGATGATGTCTGCAGTACTAACAAATCACACGCTGGATTAATTACAGGAGGGATATGAGGTACACATCGCTGCAGGAACCCAAACACACACTTTATTTCATATCTTTGTTTGTTCCTTCGTATCCATCACGTATTTATGTAAATGTCTGGGACTCACAATGTTCATATATAACATACCTCTGATATCTTTACGCTCTTTCTCCTGGCCTGCACCCTCTCACCATAAAGTGGTGAGTGTTTCAGTACTGCTTAATTACCCTTAATTACCTCCAACTACTGACATCGGTCAAACCTCTGTAGGAACAATTTAAAGAACAACTAACAAGTCAGTTAAGTTCTGAGACAAAGCCCACGTAACATGAGGGCACCACTGGTCTGGTCACATGACTGCTCTGTGATCCAAGCCCTGCCTGAGAAGCTCGTAGCTTATGCAGGTGCATCTCTGTTTCTGGCACCGTTATGTCCAGCTCATGGCTGTTCCATGGCTGTTCCTTCTTCAGGACAGTCACTGCACATTGAACATTTTATTCTATTTATTTATGCATAAATTATTCTCATTTAGAAAATGAAGAAAACCTTTAACCACAAGCCTCACCAGCAAAAGGTAACTGAGACTGACTCAGGGGTGTCTAAACATTTGTGTAAGGCTGCACAAGTATATGTTTAATAATCTTCAATCTTATAGCACTGATATAATTGCAAAAATATAATAATAATAATTGTTTGTATTGTTAAGTATTGTTAATAATATTAACAGTAATAATAACAATAAAAACTAGTAACAATAATAACAATAATAATAATAATAATAATAATAATAATAATAATAATAATAATAATAATATGTATAAATTAAGAGAAAAAACATTTAAAGCAATTATCAAAACAAATTGTAATAACTGAAGATTTTAGATTCGGTGGTTCTTGAGAGTCTGTCTTTTATGTTTTATAAATATAATCTTTTTATAAACAAAAAACTATAAATATTTAAAACTGAGCAGCGTATCAAATCCATGGCATTGGTATGGAGCTCAGGATCCTTTTGGCTTTCCACAATAACTTACATCCAGGCCTAAGAACGTATGCAGCATTAAACCACATCATCCATAAATCGTTGGGCAGTTTAACGTCAGATGATTGGCCCACTAAGGTGTTATACCAGTTTTGATCACAAGGGGCATGTTCTGAGGCACAAAATGGCAAAAATGACATTTTTAATGGTGTAACAGACACAAATACAAATACTGGTCCCTCTGAGCTGAAACCAAAAGATGTCGAGTTCCCCGAGCTAGAACATGTCGAATGTGGTAATAAATAAGAAAGTGCGGTGTAAGTTCACTCTATAAGTGCTTCAGAGTTCGGTTCTGTGGTTGGTAGCTTGGTAAATGATTGAGGATGGGTGAGGAGCTGTGGATGTGTGTGCAGAAAGAGAAACAGTCTGCAGGAGCCAGAGAGACAGATCTAACAGCGGCGTGTGGCTTCAGGTTTTTTATTGAACCCGATTTTATCCTGCTGTTACGAGCCCGTCTGGGTCAGACTCTAATATAAAAGAAGAAACGGCAGTGAAACCAAACTGTGCTCGCCATTATTCATTTCCCTCAGCGGGGGAGCATAGCGACACAGGCCCTGAAGGGGAAGGTAAAGTCGAGGAAAAATGTGCTTCCAAAACCAATTTCCATTTTTATTATAACTCGGCTTTTGTCTAACGACGTTAAAACCACCGAACATTCATTAAACATTCATCGTACGGTTTCAGCTCAGCAAAGATCTCAGTCTCTCACGATTCACTGTTGAGCTGCTTGTTTGTTTACTGTTACTTATCGTGCAGTACCAGTTTTGGCCACAGGAGGCAGGTGTCCAGGGCTTTGTTTGTAACATGTATTTAAAGTGCAAATCTGATCTACAGAGTCTGATCTACACAAAACATTAGTGGAGCTGGATCATGGTAGATGCTCCTCAGGCTGGAAAAGTTTAGGGAAACATTATCTCGCAATTCTGACTTAATATCTCACAGTTCTTCTGTTCTGTTTTATTGCGGGTTAGACCGAAGAGATTTAAGCACCTGTGTTTACTTCTCACCAGCGAAAAAAAAATCTCGTTTTATTCAGAACCTTGGGATTAGTACACACGATCACAAAAAACCTTAATAGAATTCATTACTCTTAATGTGCCAGCTGTTTGGTACAGCTGGCATCGGATCCTGATCTGGCCTGAGCTGAATGTAAAAATGGAAACAAAAAGACGTTTTAGGGATTTATTCTGATTCAGAGATTTATTTATGCAGACTAGCAATAGAAAGGTGCTGAATAATGAGTAAGGGTTTGTTATACTGAAAAGTCAAACTCAAAGTCAGATTTATTTAATAATTTCTATAGTTGTACAACAGAGCTTTCTCAAAGCAGCTTTATAAAAACGTAGCTCCACATCCGCGAGATAAGTGGCGAGGAAAATCTCCCTAAATGCGAAAAGGGAGAAACCTAAGGAGGACTAAGATAAGTGTGCATTAAAACTGATCTTAGAACTCGGCCTTTAATTATCCATTAAAAGTTTTTTATGCCGCCTATAATCGCTGTTGGTCCGTTTAAGCTGGTAGCTTTTATATGCAAATGACTCGACCTCATTAAAGCCGACGCTGTGAATTATGGACTATAAGACAGTAAATTTTGTTAAGAGGTTCAATAAGTGCCTAGTAAATCATCGACACGGCCCCTTTAGTAGGTGGGAGTCCTACATTTCTAAGAAGTTATTAAACCTCGGGCCAAAGCGGGGGTTTATTATGGAACACGACGTCTTTATATAAAAAAATTAGCTCTGATTGCTCTCCAGTGTTTGTGTTGAACTTTCACTGCAGGAACTTCAGCTCTTCTCCTTCAAGGACGAGGACAAAAACCCCAGAGCAATTTACTCTGAGACCAAACCCACCCAGCTGGAGGAACACCGGCTCCCCAATTACCCCCTGCCGCCGACCAATCAGAAAGAGGCTAGACACAAAAGGACCAGGCAGAACATTTACACTCCTAAACTAAATCAGAAACCGGTACCAGTTCCAGTCCTCACACTAAGAAGTTCTGGTACCAGTTCCAGTTTATTCATTTTTTGTTAGATAAGGTGGCATGAAGAATGTGTTTTTAGTTTTTAAAGACATAAACAGTATTCGACCCACAGAGCAGGTTTAATGTCTCCTCTGCCCCATTTACCTGCCATTTTTTGCAGTGGCACGGCGCCCTGGCACATTCCTCATTGAAATGGTTTTCCGTGCAGGCTCCTTCCTTCTGCTTATCTCCTTCCTTCACCGTCCTGATGATGGGACGAACCTGAATCTGTGCCCTTTTGGCACGAATTCTAAACCAGCCTGAATTATTTGCCCTTTCCAAATAAAAAGCTGAATGGAAATGCCAGGGATATGAAAAATGCCACCAGGCGCTCATGTACGGAGGATACACATTCTTTGCAATGTCAGGGCAGCGGCACGGGTCGCGTTTCGCATTCAAATGCTTCGTAAAGCAGGGGCGTGGAGCTTATTCTCATACCAGCTTTACGTTAATGTACTAAAATAAAATTCATTTTAATCAACGATTGATTTCATGGCAGTGTGCCAGCTATGGAGTGCCAGTCATTCACTCAGGAAATGGGTCGCCGCTGTAGAGCTGCCCCATCCTTTCTCCATTTAGCCAGGGTTTATGTGCCTGTTTGATGCCCGATCAGGACAGATGGCACCTCTGGGGTTGGACCTGAGTCACTGGGGTGATGTGAAACACCTTAAAGGTTTTATATAAACGTTTAAAGATATAAGATGTAATATTTATTATTGTTCTCTGTTGGCATCTCATTGGGGTTGCCAGATTTTGATGGAAGCGTTTCAAATAACATCATTTTAGACCCTGCATCCTGTAAATTTAACATCTGGCAACGTCGTGTCAAACAGCATTCTGTTCTATTCAAATGCCAGAAGTTGTAGGACGACACAACTCTTCTCCTTCTTCCTCTTGTGGGATCTTCAGGGGCTCTAATTCATTCGATCATGGACGTTTGAACATTCAGGTAACAACAGAACAATATCCGACACGACGGCGGCAGATTTCAGATTTCCTTTCACTTTCTCTTCGGGCAATGCCAGCTTGTCAGGCGTGAAACGAGGACCGACGGGTTTTAATTAATGAAGATGAATGAGTTGGAGCTGAGCAGCGAGCTGGAAGCATGGCAGGTGGAATGTTCCTGCAGGTGCTTGTGCAAAAACCCCACGCCATCGGGATCCTACAAGCAAACGGTTTCTGCTGGCACCACACGTAACTTCCCGAGAGATGTTCGGTAGTTCAGAAATGAAAAATGAGAACTTAATATTACATAAATGACTCAGCCTAGGAGTTCTGCAAAATGTCCAACATAAAATGTGTAGTAGATTGTAATGATTGCAAAACAGACACTACAGCAGTGATAAACAACACAGAAACTCAGCTAGGGTTGCCAAATCCTGAGATTACTAAGAAACCAGGCCTAAGAAAGCAGCCCAGAATACAGGAAGCTACAGTGTGAGGGAGTGACCACTTGATAAGTTAAAATATACTGCTCAAAAAATAAAGGGAACACTTAAACAACACAATACAACTCCAAGTGTTCCCTTTATTTTTTTTTGAGCAGTATACAATATTTCTATGCAACGAAAACTATATATGTATATATATATACAGTGGTGCTTGAAAGTTTGTGAACCCTTTAGAATTTTCTATATTTCTGCATAAATATGACCTAAAACATCATCAGATTTTCACACAAGTCCTAAAAGTAGATAAAGAGAACCCAGTGACACAAATAAGACAAAAATATTATACTTGGTCATTTATTTATTGAGGAAAATGATCCAGTATTACATATTAGTGAGTGCCAATAGTATGTGACCCTCTAGGATTAGCAGGTAATTTGAAGGTGAAATTTGAATCAAGTGTTTCAATCAATGGGATGCCAATCAGGTGTGAGGGGGCACCCTGTTTTATTTAAAGAACAGGGATCTATCAAAGTCTGCTCTTCACAGCACATGTTTGTGGAAGTGTATCATGGTACGAACATTTCTGAGAAGCTCAGAAAAAGAGTTGTTGATGCTCATCAGGCTGGAAAAGGTTCCAAAACCAACTCTAAAGAGTTTGGACTCCACCAATCCACAGTCAGACAGATTGTGTACAAATGGAGCAAATTCAAGACCATTGTTACCCTCCCCAGGAGTGGCCGACCAACAAAGATCACTCCAAGAGCAAGGCGTGTAATGTGTATAGTTGGTGAGATCACAAAGGACCCCAGGGTAACTTCTAAGCAACTGAAGGCCTCTCTCACATTGGCCTAATGTTAATGTTCATGAGTCACCACCATCAGAAGAACACTGAACAACAATGGTGTTGTATGGCAGGGCTGCAAGGAGAAAGCCATGCTCTCCAAAAAGAACATTGCTTGCCCGTCTGCAGTTTGCTAAAGATCACGTGGACCGAGCCAGAAAGGCTACATGGAAGAATGTTTTGTGTACGGAAGAGACCAAAAAATAGAACTTTTTTGGTTAAAAGAAAAGCATATGTTTGGAGAAAGGAAAACACTGCATTCCAGCATAAGAAACTAATCCATCTGTTGAAACATGCTGGTGGTAGTATCATTGGTTGGGCCTGTTTTGCTGCATCTGGGCAGGACGGCTTGCCATCATTGATGGAACCATGAATTCTAATGATATATCAGAATTCTAAAGGAAAATGTCAGGACATCTGTCCATGAACTGAATCTCAAAGAGAAGGTGGGTCATGCAGCAGGACAGGCAACCCTAAGCACACAAGCCGTTCCACCCAAGACTGGTTACAGAAGAATAAAGTTCATGTTTTGGAATGGCCAAGCCAAAAGTCCTGACCTTAATCCAATGGGAATGTTTGTGGAAGGGACCTGAAGCGAGCAGCTAATGTGAGGAAACCCACCAACATCCCAGAGCTGAAGCTGTTCTGTACGGAGGAATGGGCTAAAATTCCTCCAAGCCGGTGTGCAGGACTGATCAACATCTACAGGAAACGTTTAGCTGCAGTTATTGCTGCACAGAAATTAATTTATCTAAGCTAATAAGTCATGGTGTTTTTTAGGTAATAGGTTTTTGTAAAGCTGTTTTAACCCCAGGTTTGTCATTTCTTAGATAATAGAAGATAATAAAAAAGGACAATGTTCCATTGAAATGAATCAGTTTGACTTTTGATGTTTTGTTAATTTTTCTTTTGTGACCCTCCATAGTAAATTGGAAATGACAGAGTACTAAAATACTAAAACCCTAGTGGATGAAAACGGTATGACATTAGTTGTTTTTCTAAATTTGTTTTGTTTCTTTGTATTTTAGGTCAAAGATTGTAAGCCTGATGGCGTTTTTTCACCCGATTATGATTGAAGCTTAAACGAAACAATAATGAAATTTCTGACCTGAAAATAAACGAATGAAACAAACATGCCACAGATAGCCCCGCCCCTTGGGGCTCCAGGATGGTTCCGTTACAGCATGTCTGTTGCTCCGCTCATGGCATACTGTACTGTTTTTGTGACTCCGCTGTAACGTTAGTCTGCAGCCGCGGATCTGCTGATGGACCCGAATTAATGAGAAGGTAGTCCGGTCACGTCCTCGAGCGAAGCAATTTGTGTGTGCAGCGTTGCTTTCTACATTCTGCTCGCTTAATATTCATCAGTCGCTGGCATCATCTCAATTTTCTCCTGGCTTGTTGATGTGTGAATACACAGGACGGCATTAAGCAGGAGTAAACAGAGGGAGCGATGACGCACAAACCTTCCATCAGGACGCCTTTTTATTCGATGTGCAATATTTATGTGTCCCACCACTACCTTTCGAAAATGTATTTCACCTCCCAGCACACACACACACACACACACACACACACACACACACACACACTATTCTGGAATTTCTTTGTGAGCTACAGATTCGGTGACATTCAGCATCTCAAAAATATTCATGGAGGTAAGGAACGAAAATCAGACCCTCTGCTATGGAGACGGTAAAATTCTGCCTGTTATCACAGGGCACACAGGGGACAAGGCGGGAACCAACCATCACAGGGCACACAGGGCACACGTCTACGTGACAAAATGGCATCTTCAAACAAATATCCAATTATGTTATTACAGCACATATAAAATAAGCATCACATTTCCCTTTTAATTAGGACATAACCAACAAACCCAGGCTGAGATTGTTCCAGTACTCTAAGGACTGGAACTGGTACCGAAGGAACACATGTCTTAGTGTGAGGACTGGAACTGGTACCTGAATTAAGAACATCTTAGGTCTTGTACGTTTTTGTTACTTTTCACTCTTTAAAGTTTCTGTTTCTCTTCTGTCAGATCTCGTCTGTGATTGTGATTATAATCAGCTCCGTATAACCAGACTGATTTACCAACCTGCTCATTTATAAGTCCATTTAGAGGAACCAGTAACACCCCCACGGCGCTCCCGCCTAAAGACCGAAATTATCTGCTCAATACGGTGTGAAAAGACCCAAGCTGTGCAGCCCGGCGCTGAAGCACAAGCTCGTTTGTTTTTGGACTGAGAGGGTATAATTTGACTCGGAGCGTGAGGAAGGTGGTCAAACCCGTCTGCCAAAACACATTTGTTACGCCATTTCCTCTTTTTGTTCTCTGTTTTCTGCCCAGGTTGGCTTTGGCAGCTTTCCCAGTGCTCACTTATTTGCTGCCGAAGACAAATGTGTACACACACTAAATAATTCAGATGCATTTCTCCTATTTTTTCTGACCGTAAACAAGATATCAGAGCTCTGAGGTGGAACAGGAGGAGGGTGGTAGGAAGCAGAGCGTCCCCGTCCTAAACCTCACATCATTCACCCTAAATAAACCCAGCGCCGGTCCCAATCATCTCATCATCAGCTTCTACTCTTTTACATCATGCATCATTACATGTTCTGCAACGTTCCACACTGAAACACATTACTTACAGGGAGAACATGCAAACTCTACAACCCCATATCAGAAAAAGTTAAGACTGTATGAAAAAAACACAGGGTTTCTTACACTTGTCATTCATTTGCTGATAAGCATCCGTTCCTGCATCTCAGGCCTGCAACACATTCCAAAAAAAGTTTCTCTTTCTTTCTCTTGCTTTCTTTCTTTCTGTATTTTTTTCTTTCTGTCTGCATTTTTTTCTTTCTTTCCTTTTTTCTGTATTCTTCTATATTTTTTTCTTTTCATTTTATTTTTTCAGTATTTTTTTTCTTTCTGTATTTGTCTTTATCTGTTTTTCTTTCTGCAATTCTTCTTCTGAATTTTTCTTTCTGTCTGTTTCTTTCTTTTTTTCAGTTTTTTTCTTTGTATTTTAAGTATTTTTTCTTTTTTAATTCTTTCCTTCTGTATTTGTCTTTGTCTGCATTTCCTTCTGTAATTCTTTCTTTGTATTTCTAGCATTTTTTCTTTCTTTCTTTCTGTATGTTTTTCTTTCTATTTCCTTCTTTCTGTCTTTCTATATTCTTTCTTTTTTTCTATATTTTATTTTCTGTTTCTTCTTTTTGTTCACATTTCTTTCTTTCTGTCTGTCTGTATTTTTTTATTTCTTTTTTATATCTGTATTTTGTTATTTCCTTCTGTATTTCTTTCATTCTTCCTGAATTTTTTTCTTTCTGTATTTCCTTCATTATTTCTGTCTGTCTTTCTTTCTTTCTTTTTTCTGTCTGTCTGTATTGCTGTCTTTATTTATTTTTGTCTGTCTTTCTGAAAAGAAGGCAGTTCTTTAGAAATACCTCGTGGCCTTTCTTCTTCTCATGATGTGTCCCTAATTGGCCTGGTCCATCTGCCGGGGGTTATATTTTTTTCCCAGCTGAAGCATGTCCAATAAAGACATGACATGTGACAGAGGGGTGTAATTAGCTGAACGTCGGGTTGCTGCAATGACTGCGGTGGGGAGCGTCTGCGTCTGCGTCTGCGTCTGCTCCCAGGGCTACAGTTAAACGCTGATGGAACCTGGCTGCAGGTTGTCTCTTTGATGTGAAGATAAGAGCTGGTGATGCATTTATTCCTCTAACACAGCAAACGCAGCAAAGCATTTTACATCAGCCCTCGTTTCCTACCTCACCACAGAAAGCTTCCATCTTACATTCAGCAGGAAGCTGGAGTCACATTACAGAGCGGCTTTTAGATCTTCTGATAGCCAGATTTATTTATTCATTTATACACGCCGGCTTTATTGTTGGTTTATTGCTCGATTTTAAGATAACTCGATTAGTTTATCAGCATTGTTTGGGGTAACAGTGTTCATCATCATCAGACTGTGGGCTTCAGTCCTAACAGGGGAACAGAATAGATCAATGACTGTTTATTATACAAAAAATAAATACAAATATATTGATTGATCAGCTTTAATTTTAATTTATTAAGGTTTCCATTCAGTAATAAAATGGGTCTGACTTCTAAGACAGGCTGTTACTAAGATCCACTGTTCTACCGACAGAGGCAAATCAGAGGGAGATGCCGGTGTTAGAACCAAAGCGCAGGATCAACGTTATCATTTAAATTACTCAATTATTGATTCTAAATTAGTTATATCAGCTAAAGACAGAAAGAAAGAATAGCTTTATCTCATTAATCTAGTTTTAACTGTAAGGAGAACCAAAATCCAAACACTTTCCATATCTCCCGCGGGTACAGGGTAACTACTGAGGGTCCAGTATTGCTGCCATGGAGGACAGACACAGTCTCTTCAAATAAGGTTCGTGTCCAGCTCCAAAGACCACAGTTATTAGCTCTTTGATCTCTGAAACTGTGTCCAGCGAAGCAGAAAGTCTTTGTCTTGTGGCAGGGAGGCGGAGTCCAGAGCCCTGTGTGCAGACCAGAGGTGGCTTTTGTTCTCCATCCTAACATAGCTGAAGATATTTCAGGGGGCAGCAGAACGTCACCATTCTGTGATGTCCCTCCATTGTCCCTCTACATTTTTCTAGATGACAATTAGTTTTAAAAAAAAGTCTCTGAAGACGTTTAGAACAGTCTTTAGAACAAAGGGAGATCACAGTAAGGTAACTCCTCACAGACACAAATACGAATCAGGGTGCCAGATCCCACGACGGAATCAAGCAACAAAAGGGTTTATGGAAACAACCTCGAAAGATACAACTTGGTTAAAAAAGAAGCCCAAAACAGGCGACCTAGTACAACGGGAGAGAGTGTCTACTTGATTCCAACAAAACTAACTTGCTGGAATATTGGAGAGAGAGAGAGAGGATCAGCGAGAACAAATAAGGAACTACACTTTAGAAACAAACCCCAAAAACCAAAAACCTGCAACAGGGTTTCTTTTTCTTTCTGTCTGCATTTCTGTCTTTTTCCTCCTGTATTTCTTTATTTCTGTATGTCTTTGTCCTGTCTTTCTTATTTCCTTTCTTAGTGCTGTTTCTTTCTCTCCCTCTCTTTCTGTCTGTCTGTCTGTCTGTCATTGTCCTTCTTTCTTTCTTATTTCCTTTCTTTGTCAGTCTGCATTTCCTACCTTCTTTCTTTTTGTCTGTCTGTATTTCTCTCTTTCTTTCCTCCTTTCTTTCTGCATGTCTGTCTTTCTTTCTTTCTTTATTATTTCTTTTCTTTCTTTTGTCTGCCTGTGTGTGGTATTTCTCTATTTCTGTATTTTCTTTCGTTTCTTTCTGCCTGTATTTATCTCTGTATTTATTTTATTTATTTTCTGTTTGAATTTTTTCTTTCCTTTCTGCCTGTCTGCATTTCTTAACCTTAGTATTGTCTTCTTTTTTTCTGTCTTAATTCTCTCTCTCTCTCTCTCTGTATTTACTTTTGTCTGTATGTCTGTATTTCTTTCTTTCTTATTAGGCTTAGCAGAAGTGGACCTGACGTTTAGTCTGATCAATCTCGTGATTCTTTATATGACCCTTTATGACGGTTTATATGGTTAGTGCCTGCTGGGTAACCCTTTCTCCTTTGTAGAAGAGCCTAGGATGTAGATCTAACTTCTTACCAGGACTTTCAGCACCAAAGTTCACAGGGTTACTAAATCGAATCGTTTCTCTCCAGGTCCTGATGGTGAACAGATTCCTTAAACCTTACGCTGGTATAGAGGAAATGCAGTTCTAATGCAGTTCTAATGCAGTTCTAATGCAGTTCTAATGCAGTTCTAATGCAGTTCTAATGCCGGCCTCTCTGAACTCTGTGCTTCTGATCTGTAACTCCATCTATCTGACATGAAAACACTCCTTGATCCCGGAGAAGGTGGAGATTTGAAGGAGCAGTATGAATGCTGTCTGTGGATCATCTCTGGATGAATGAACTCAAATAATACATTTGGTTTGAACCAGGCGACACCGCTAACAGCGCTATACATGTTAAATTACCCAGAGGTGAACATGGAGAGAGGCGGGCGAGGGCGGGCGAAGGCCTCAGGACCTACAATATTAGAAAATCAGAAGTCCAGGACTGAAAGGTCCAGATCGACGGGTGCAGTAACCTACGTTCAGCCAACCAGAGCTGCTGGAAGAGGAACCAAGCGAACCGAAAAAGCATCCTATAATCTCATTTCTAAAGAAAGCTGCGCGAGTGATCGGCAAGCGATTGGAACAACTGAAGCTTTTGTTAAAAGCCAAAAATGCTTCGATAAACAGAATTAGGAACAATTAAAAAAAAAAAAGCAACCAGGTCTATGGAAACAAGTCCAAAAAAGCAAACTGGCTAAAAAAAGCCCAAAACAGGCGACCTAGTAATCAGTCAGAGTGATTACTTAGACAGATAAAAATAACAATAATCATAATTTAAAACTGATTTTAGCTTTAAAGGTTGAACAAAACCAGCTTGCAGGAATATCTGAGAGAGAAACAGGATCAGAGAGCAAAATAAAAAAACTACACTTCAGAAACAAAGCTCAAAACCTGCAACAGTCTTTCTGTCTTTCGTTCTTTCTTATTTCCTTTCTGTCTGTCTGTCTGTATCTTTCTTTCTTTATGTATATATGTTTGTATTTCATTCTTTCATTCTTTCTTTCTGTATTTCTTTCTTTTTCTTTCTGTCTATCTGTCTGTAGTTCCTTATTTTTGTATTTCATTCTTTCTTTCTTTCTGTCCTTCTATCTGGTCGTATTTCTTTCTTTCTGCCTGTCTGATATTTATAATTTTATGTCTTTAGCTTGATTGATGAGGTATTGAAACGACGATCCTTTAGTTTAAAGGCAAAAAGGCATCGATAGACAGAATTAGGAACATCAGGGAGACCATCTGGATGAACCAGAGACGCTGAGAGTGAATGTGGACCAGTTTGTAGAGTTATCATTTAGAGAGAATAAACAAAGCAGTACTACTCACACTAGGACAGGTACATACACTTCCAAACACCACTTAGAGCTTGGCACTAATAGGTACAGACTTTATAGGAAAATAAGACCAAAGAAGCTTAGAATAAGTGGATCTGAGGACTGTGACACACTCGGTGCTGATCAGCTGTTTCAACAACTCTTACCTTCATAAATACAATATACACCGTACTGTGCAAAAGTCTTAGGCCACTATTAGGCTAGATGTACCATTGTTTTATAATGACCGTATATAATTACTCAGCATTTCTTTATTATTATTTAAAAAATTTGTATTAAAAATGGAAACAAATGAGACAAAAAGATTCTAGTGGAGCGGATTTAGTGTGAGCTCCCTTTACTCTTTCCTTCGGGATCCCAAGTCGACCCTTCGACAGTCTGAAAAAGCTTGGTCAGGACTTTTTGGAAGGGTAGCAGCCAAGAAACCACTTTTTGGAAGGGGAACAGGGTGAATAGGATAAAATATGCTAAAGATCATAAAGAATGGAATGAAGATCTGAGGAAAAGAGTATTATGGAGCGACCAACACTATATATGGTCATTATAGCAATGCTATAAACAACAAATCTAATGGTGGCCTAAGACTTTTACACAGCACAACACAAAGTAGTGTGTGCCGTTTCCCATCAAATACAGGGTTTAACTTATTTTATTTATAGTACACTTATTGCAGGAGTACAAGGTTTCCACCAAACTTAATTATTTAAAATAAAACAGCCCTCAAATACATATCTACGGTGTGGATTTATCACTTTTAACAATTAAAGATTCATTTAGACAGAGCAAGTGAAAATAACTGGGTGTAAACTCTTTTGTAAGTCCTTGCCCTGTGAGAAAGACTTTAATTAGTACCTGCTTCACGAGCTGCATGTGATAGTGATTAATAATTATAAACCTGTAACAGCCCGGAGACTTTGCCCTCTGCTGGACAGGTGCGGTATCACAGAAAGAGAGAGAGCAAGGACTAGAATAAAGAGCCCAATATTGGAATTAAATCAAATCAGTGCAGTTACTCTTTTTCTTCCCTTCTTTCTTTCCTTTTAGCACATTGGCTAAAAAACAACACAACAAACATACAGGTGACCTAGTAGTGAGAATGACTGATTGATCGGAAAAAACTAAACAAAACATGTGTTAACTTTAAAGGTTGAACAAAACCAATTATTTCTACCATAACTATATTACTTTGTCTTTCTGTCTGTATTTCTAGCTTTCTCAGGGTGTTTGATATGACCCGATATTTCTTACCAAATAATTCCCCACTGATTCATTGGTAATAACGAAGGAGTAAATCTTTAACAGTTTATAGTTCTTAGCCATGAAAAACAATTTTACACCTTTACAACCCTGAATGTATGCCCACGTATACAAATCAATATCACTTTAAAGATATTCAAGGTGCAAAAGTTTTTGTTTCCTCATGAGATAAATGTGAGGTAAACAAAAACACCCCACTCTTTACTCATAAAAATCAGCAAATATTAACAAGCCAAAATGTAAAAAAAAACCCAAAACCAACCAAACCACGTATCAAACAAATTCCCTTTAAAGACCAGACCAGCCTTTACTGAGAGAGCTCATAAGGTCTAACTCTGTGAGAGAGAGCTGTATAAATAAGCGCTCTCACACCTGGCACTCATTAGTATTCCTGATCAGATTCCTACCGCCAACAGCGTTAGACCCCTGGTGGACAGGTGGGCTATTACAGCCTCAGGCCTGCACAGTACATTAAGAACCCAACGATCACAAGTCTGAGGAAAAATAGTTCAATGAAGTTTATAAATGATAAAAAATAAATAGTAATGTAGTAAAATAACTTAACAAGAATGTATAAAGATGGTCAAAAACAGTCAATTTAAAATAAACACTGAGATCTTAATTAATAATACTGGTAATAATTAGCAGGAAAAACTAAAAAAACCATTACAGATTGCTTTGTGTCTCTGTATCGGTCTATAGCTCTGTTTATGGATTTATCTGTCTGTCTGCCGTCCTTTCTTTCTTTCTTTCGTATTTCTTTTCATTGTTTCTGTGCATCTCTGTGTTTTCTTTCTTTCTGTTTGTATTTATTTATGTATGTATGTCTTGTCTTTCTTTCTTTTTTCTTTCATATTTTCTTTCTGTGTTTGTCTGCATTTCCTACATATTTTTTGTCTGTCTGTCTTTCTTTCTATTCATATTTCTTTCTTTCTTTGTCTGTCTGTCTGTCTTTGTCTTTCTTTCTTTTTTTCTTTCTTTGTCTGTCTGCATTCCTACCTTCTTTATGTCTGTATTTCTTATCTTCCTATAGTCGTTCTTTCTTATTTACTTTCTATTGACACACACCTATCTCTATATGTTTGCAGATTTATTTATATCTATGCATCTTTTTATATCTCTATCTGCCCATTACTCTTTTTTCTGATTAAAGTTGAATGTTTTGTAATTATAATATGTGAATCTGATTTAGACACAGAGCTGTCATTTTTTTAGTCTGGATTTTCTTGAACAAGTCTGTAGCTCAGTATCATCGTTGATTCTGATGCGGATTGTTTTTGTATCCTGATCATCTCATCTCCTCAGCTGGAGTTCCGTAATGACCGATTGAGTTTGGATCGTCGGCAGGATCAGATCAGTGAGAAACTGAAAGCTTTCATGCTTTAGGTTGCACTTCATTACCTCACCTGGCCTCCTGGCTTCAATTAAGACTCATGTATGTGAAGCTGTAGTCTGTACTAACCTGCTGCAAGTACCGCTGCTGCAATTATTCCACGTGAGAGCATGCTAACATGAAAATGAAGAGGACTTTTTTTAACCTTTAGTCCTCCAGCTACGCTACAGGAATGAATGTTCCACACTGAGAGACAGAACGTGATCTGAAAGCATAACTGGTCCAGTGCTGCTGGATCTCCAGAAGCTGTTCTGAATAGGGTGTCCTGTAGATGTAACGTGGAGGTGTCCCAATACTTTTGCCCTTATTTGTCCGTGTATCTTTTCTTTAGGGTCTGTTTTGGTTTGGGAATTGCACCTCCTGATTGCAGCTGCTCAGAATGCAGCCTGGAGCATTGATTAAGCCCTAAACACAGACGATGTAATCCCAGTATTTCCACCCATCTGCTCCTTACTTCTGCTCGAGTGATAATCAGCCAATCTGGTTGGTTATAGTGCTGGAAAGCCTCGTGCTGTGCTGAAAATGACTTGATGTAGACTCAGGCGGCGGGGGGTTCATGAGATTTGTGAAGATTTCACAATGACTGTGCTATCGGCTCTCCGGAGGAACAGCAGGGCGACACGGATTGAGATGGCGGTGATGTTAGGAGACGAGCTCGGGGGATCTGAACAGATATTTACCAACACAAAACCACCACTGTACAAACCTAAACGGAAGAGGGGTGATCTCCGCTCCCTCAGACGGCACTGCATCAAGAACCGTCATTCATCAATAGCTGATAGAACCCCATGGACAAGGGATTCCTTTATCAAACCTTTACCAAGCTCTACAATACAGAGCTACATTCACAGATACCACTTAAAACGTTACTGTGCTAAAAAGAAGCCTTATGTTATAACCATGTCCAGAAGGGGCGTCGGCTTCTCTGGGCTCGGAGGATCTGAGATGGACCAACTGATATGAGGAACAAGTCCAAGTCCATTTCCACTTCTGTGATGCAACATTAATGCAGAAAAGTTCCTTGAGCTTTTACAGCAACATAAGCTGCCTTCAGGACGACACCTATATCAGGGACGTCCAGCATTTATCAACAAGCCAAAAACAAAACAAAACCACATGCTGCAGACATTACAAGGCTTCCCTAACGAGATGTCTATTTTAAACATGGTACCTCGCTGCCAACAAAACTGTGAGATGGAAATTAAGAGATGGTCTGGGGTGGAGTTCCGAAAAGCATTACAGCAGAAATTATTGTAAAATATTCGAGTGAGCATCTGATTAGAGCCTGGTTAGATAAATCTCAGGTTTGGAGCTCATGCCGGGCCATAAAAGCCTCGATGTGGACTCGGGCAGCAGGAGGTATGAGGAAGAAATGTGAGAAGACCTTTTGTCTCCAGGAGCTGAACCACGGTTCGATTAGATCTGTGTCTGAAGCTGTGAGTGCTGCTGGGTAAATACTTGTGCATCAGAAGTGTTGGATCAGTGGTGAGTCTGATACGACTCGAACCGAGGATACAGGGAGACAAAGAGACAAAGA
>JAJAGP010006931.1:0-17054 GCA_025084515.1 Ancistrus triradiatus | reverse complement strand
TTTCTTGGTGTTGATGATTTTGGCAGCATATTCTTGGCCTGTGCACAGCTTGACACATCGCCGCACCACTGAAAAAGCTCCCCTAGGAAACACAAGAACAGAAAGAAATCAGAGATCCGGTGACTGAGGAAGACCATGTCAAAGTGTCATGTTCATGGAATCAGTACTTTTGCTTTGTGACATGCTGGAAGTTGCAATTTGAAGATGGGTATCATCTTCAGAATCTCGGAGATGAAGGGGTGCGCATGGTCAGCAATAATACCTGTGTAAGCTGTGACTTCCAGGTGATGACTGATTGGTATTAAGAGTCTAAGAAAACATTGCTGATGCCATTACACCACCTTCTCCAAAGTGTATTAGAGATACATGCACTAAACGCAAAACAGCTATGCCTAGCACACAACCAAACTTTCAAGCCACCATGAGAAACATCACACAAGATACGTGCAGATAAACAAAAAAAGACATCTTTACAACAAAAACACCACACCAAATTCATCATAATTCCAGCTAGCCATCTCAGACAAAAATAAACAAACTAATAATTTTACCTTTAATCATCAATACTTTTTCATCAGTAGTGCTTTTTGACAGTAGTGCTGTTCTTTAAGGAGCTACAAACTCAAAAATCAATCCACACTCCTTCAGGTGTTTAAGACACTAACCTTAAACACTGGGACCTGTTTTACCTTGGTGATGTAAGGCCTTACTTAAACTCATACTTAAACTCTGCAACATGTTTTGTGCAGCTCCAGCAAATAAAAGTGTTAAATCCATACTAAATCCGTGAGTGTATAAGAAGCTGCGGGTCACAGTATGTCACGGGCACAGATGGTATGAATGCTGCGAGAGCTGTGGCTTCAGTAGAGCACCTGCTGTCACCTATCTGAGCTGGCAATATGGATTTACGTGCTGCGTCTAAAGCCGCTAACTTCCACAATTCCAATATTTAGTGACATGTGACGTTCTCGCACACAAAGAACCCAGTTTAAGACAGCAGCTTCTTTAAGTTCAGCACCCATTCGGAAGACCCGCTGCAGAAAATATTTATCACCTCACCTCTTCCTTCCCTGCTGAATTTCACACCTACTTCCTCTTAATGAAAACACCAAGACCTGAAACACTCCAATCATTACAGGACGTCTGATCTAAAGTAGTAGTTGCCTGCATAAAAAACAAGCAGCCATAAGTGAATAGAACTGACAGTTTGATGGTCTGGCCAACATTCTGCTGGGAAACCTTGGGTCCTGGCATCATGTGGATGTAGCAACACTGTTGCAGACCATGTGCACCCCTTCATGAAAACGGTATTCCCTAAAGCCACTGGCCTCTTTCAGCAGGATAATGCGCTCTTACACACTGCAAAAATTGTTTAGGAATGGTTTGAGGAACATGACAAAGAGTTCAAGGCAGACCTGGCCTCCAAATTACCCAGATCTCAATCCGATCGAGCGTTTGTGAGATGCACTGGAAAAACAAGATCGAGCGTAAAGCATCTGCTGCTAAAGTCTTGGTACAGGATACCACACGACACCTTCAGAGGTCTTGTGGAAATAATATGAATTACATTTACAGCATTTAGCAGACGCCCTTATCCAGAGCAACTTACAACTGATACAGTCTTACAATCCAAGCAATTGTGGGTTAAGGGCCTTGCTCAAGGACCCAACAGTGGCAGCTTGGCAGAGGTGGGATTTAAACCCTGGACCTTGTGGTCCATAGTCCAGTACCTTAACCGCTAGGCTACCACGGTCCCATGGATTAAACACAATATGAAATTACTGTACAATACGCTAATTCTTACCCATGTATCTTTTATAAAACTTGAAACGCTTACCAAAAACGAAAATGAAAAAGAAGGAACGTTGTTGTTTTCTGCCTTCAAGACTGCGATTTTCTTTTCTGTCAGCAGGTGGCACTGCTACTAGTTTTCTGTCATTCAGGCGGGAATTAGGTCTCTATATTATAAACTTTTCTCTCATTGTAATTCTTAAGACCTTAGACATTACGTTGATCAGACGGACGTTACATCTGTATCAGTAGAGAAGTTTAGTCGTTTACTAATTGTGTTTAGTTTCCAAATCAGTCCTGAAACCCACCATTCGAAAGAATTATGAAATATCAGAGCTTGTAACGCACCCTAAAAAATCGTGACGATATTTTGCCAGGTTGCCCGACCCCAGCATCACGCTACGTTTCTCCTACAATATAATTACACATTACTCATGCTGATTGCTCATAATCAGACATAACTCAGAACCAATATATATATTACTCATACCGATTACTCAGAACTCAGACCGTGTAGTGTATTTCACCATACACTACAGCAGAATGTCGAAGTGCTCTCATTTAGCAGCCGAAAACCTAGTTGGAAACATAATTTGCTCTTATCAAGCTGTTCAATTATTTTAAACAAACTGTAACATGTTTGCTAGAGAGCTAGAGAGATCATAATTTAAAAGCCTCTGACTGCCCCAGGCTCTACAGAGGACAGGAAAACCATTCAAACTGACCATCAACGATCTCTGAATGCAAGCAGGCTTGAGTATCAGGACAATAAAGAGATCAACTGAATTTGTTTGTATTTTTGAACCTGTTAGCTTCAGTTAAAAACAGAAAGATTCTTCAGCAATCATTGTCCTTTAAGGTCTGGACCCAGACATTAAAACTCAAACGTTCTTTTTGTTAAAACCTGTTGACTTGCATGTTTAGGAGAGATGAACTGAAATACAGTTACACGCCGTTTAACGCCCATCCGATCAACGTGCGTTCGCTTTAACGTCAGAGGTCTTAGGAATTCTAAAAGGAAATAAAAAAGCTGTCTTATATACATCTAATTCACACCTGAATGCCAGAAAGTAGTACAACTGACACCTGCTGACAGAAAAGAGAATAGCAGTCATGAAGTCAGAAAACAACTTGGTAAAATCCCTTTCGTTTTCGTTCTCAGCAAGTGTTTCAAGTTTTATAAAAGAAACAAAGATAAGAATTACTGTATTTTACAGTACTGTACGTAATATTTTCAAATTGTGTTTTAATTCATGTTGTAAAATGCTACGTGTAGGGCTGCAACTAACGATTATTTTAATAATCAATTTATCGGTCCATTATTTTTTCGATTAATCAATGAATAATAAAAAAAAACCTTTCCATGTCTTTAGTCAGAAATATTACATTAAATAACAGAGCAAATAAGTGCTTACAATAAATCAATAATAATAAATTAAATTCATTAACACATTAAAATAACAAATTAAATAATAAAGAAAAATAAGTGCATCTCTGATGCAAACACTACATACAAACTCATTCACTCCCTTTCTTTAGGAACTTTGCATTGCAATCCAAAAATGTTATCATGTCAACATGCTCCAGGCTAAAGCTGGCTCTCTTTTTAGAGACTATGGCCCTGTTCACAGGAACAGGTACGGGTATTTTTAATAACGTAGCTTTTTCTATGCGTTTTGACCGTTCGTCCACACGAAAACGGACTTTTTTTTTTTGCAAAACTCCTTCCAGGGTGAAGATTTTCAGAAACGTCATTGCTTGTAACGTCATTTGTGCGCCGTTATCTCCTTTGTTTACATGAGGCGATTTTGTGCAATAGCGGACGTAGCCAAAATGGTGCCAGCTGTAACACTGCTGACCGAACTTGTTACAAATCTACTTACAATTATGACTTCTTCATTACACTGAAGAACAGAAAAGCGCTACGGAGGTCACTACTATATCCATCATACCCACGAAGCAGCGTCGCCGGTTTTGGACGAGACCCGGTCGGACCTCTCGTTGGTGGGACAGCTTTCAAAACGAAGTAGTTGTTGAAGAAGAGTGGCGAGAAAATGTTCGTATGCACAGGACGTTGCTGTTGTCGTTGAGTGAGCTGCTTCGCCGGCATATAGGACTGCTGGTTTGGCTCTGCTCTTGACAGCGACTGTGTGCGTTTTTGCGTTTGTATGTGGACGAAGTTTTTTGTTTAAACAGTGCTTGTGTGGACGGGATGTTTTTTATAAACGAATTTGAAAACCCCCGTTTTAGAAAATACCCGTGTACGTGTGAACATAGCCTTAATGCTAACTTATTTTGAAGATTCCACATCCACGCCGGCTCCGCCTCGCTCCGTTCAATCGCTCGTATTTTTTTTCCAGCACTGACCGCAAGTGCCGCAAGTAACGTAAGCGGATATGATAAGGCGGGGGACTTATAAATCATGCAACACAACGAATCGATAATGAAATTCGTTGTCGACGCTTTTAATAATCGATTATTATCGATTTTATCGATTCGTTGTTGCAGCCCTAGCTATGTGCAAAATAGCTAAACTATTATGTGACTATGTTAATGTATGTCAACATCCTGTTTCACAGAGCATAACGTGGATGTTAAATGGTGCCAACCTGTATTGGACACCTGAAAATTTTGTACAAGAGACAAAAACGACTGAAATTTTTGACTGGAAAATGACTTCAACTTCATACAATCATACGATAGTCTATCGTATTTTTTATATTATTTGTTATCTATACTATCGTCTTAACTTCTAGTTTTATACTCTCTATTTTATTGCATTCTCCATAACATTGTACTCACTTTCATTTATTATAATCATTATTTAATATAATTTAACTATTTAGGTAACTTTGTTTATTTCTTATATATAACGTCTAAC
Organism: Ancistrus triradiatus; assembly: GCA_025084515.1. NCBI lineage: Eukaryota > Metazoa > Chordata > Actinopteri > Siluriformes > Loricariidae > Ancistrus > Ancistrus triradiatus. Next base: position 12,382 of record JAJAGP010006931.1, on the reverse strand, counting down.
CTGCCCAAAGAGTCTTATTCCTTTTTGAGTCTTGGTCCTCCCAAGGTTTCTTCCTCATCACATTTAGGGAGTTTTTCCTTGCCACTGTAGCCCTAGAACTGCTCAGTAAAGCTGCTTTGAAACAATGGTCCGTTGTAAAAACACTACAGAAATCAATGTAGCCTGACCTGACCTGACATTCAAAGAGCACAGAAAAGTGAGCATGCAGAGAAGCTTCGGTGTGTGAGAGCACATCCAAGAGCACTATCGCAAACGCCTTTCTGCGCAAGCATTTTGGCCATCCTTACGCTCCTATTTAAATGCCATAATTGTGGCTTCAGACAAGGGCTTTATATAGCATAGGGGACATGATTAAGGAAATGCAGGATAGGTGAGAGGAATCACTTACACAGAGAGCCCGAGCACTTTTTTTAGAGCAGCAAACTGTAGTGGGCACACAACTATGTTTCTATTGGGGCACGTAGTCCCAAAAAAAGTGGGTCTGATGGAACACCCCTGGACTCTAATACCTACAACCATACCTCCATTACTGGGATATAGGTCAAAACCCCCAACTTTACCGGGTGCATTATGATAATATCGTTTAATATGTTAAACAAAGTTATATTCCCCAGCATATATATATATATAGATATAGCACTGATCTTCTATAATGGCTTGTTATGGTCTTGACCGTGACTCACACAGGCTCAACCTTGGTCTACCTTGAACACCTCAAAAAAGAGACATGTCTTTATTTCACCACTCAACTTCTACTCCCAGTCATGTTTAACAGGGCACAAAATGTGCCGTCGAAATCAGCTTTTAACCGCACGTTCGGCACAGAAAGCCCTGAACTATCAAAAATGTGCAAGCCTGCAAAAAAGTATGACGTAAACCATAGCAGTGGGAAGGTGTGAGAGCACCAGCTGACTGCGTTTTTCTACATTTCCTGCGTTTTGACAGCATCTAAAATGACACTTTGAAAAGTCAACGTGTCACGAATAACTCCATTTCCAAACGGTTCAGGTCACGAAATCGCAAAAACATTCCTGCAGTGTCTTCTCTTGCCCTCATTCGCCACCGCGCCAACCATTCGCAGCCTAACCGTAGCCGTTCCGAATACCAAGTCCCAAATGGCAGTCCGTCAGCAACATGTCGCACTACACAGGGCGCAAAGGCGATTGATTTATAGCCTAAATAGTGCTCTTATATAGGGTGTAAGGAGGCAATTGGGATTCAGCCAGTCTCTGCAACACCACACCTATCTCTATCTCGATCTCTCAAACTGGTGTTTGTTTGCTTTCGGACGTACCAAACCCTTGACAGCCTCAACCACAAGCATTTATCGCTTACATTCACATGCAAAAAGAAGCAAATTTGTAGCAGAAACTGAGAAAGCGCTCACTTACTTGCCGAGCTCTTCATAAAGCTGATATTCGTCCGTAAATCGGGTGCAGGTCGTCGTAGCCATGTCTCTCACAGATTCCTCTCCCCAATACAGCCTGCCTCAGCTTCAGCTAGCTACACCGCTACAGCTAACGCTTAGGACAGGTGCAAACTGTCAATTCTTTATCTAAGCAGAAGTATTTGTCAGTGTTTTAGCAGTAAAAAAATGATAAGTAAGTGATAAAGACAACGGTTGGCTGATAACGGACGTCCTCTGCCCCCGCTCTCCCGCCCGAGTGGCGTTCTTCTCCAGAAACCGTTATTTTCCCACCCGTATTTTCACAAGCTCCGCCTCCATACTCAGATTGGCTAGTTTGCATTCACCGAGCAGTCCGATTGGACGGATGAGAAGTCACTCACGTCGTAGTTGACAGCCTAGGGTACCGCTTCAAAACCGAATTACAGTATGTTCGAATGATAAGCTTATAAATGTTGTGTTATTAATATTATCATAAAGTCAAAGTCAGATTTATTTCTATAGCGGTTTCCACAGTGGAGCGTTGTCTCAAAGCAGCTTTACAATTTTCTGTTATCAATACCCAAAGCCTTAATTGAGCAAGTTTAAGACGACAGTGGCAAAAAAAAGATCTACAGTATAAATATTATTAGCAATAAACCTTGGGAGGACCAAGACAAAATCCATTATGCTCCCATTAAAAAGCATAACACATGGCGTATCAGTGTCACAGCAGTTAGCGCCGGTACTGCATAGCTTCACACTGCGTGTAAAATTTAGCAGGTTCTCTCATGTATGTCTGGGTTTCCAATCCCATTCGGTTTACATTATATACATATCTGGTTGACATGGCATGCGTCTTGGTTTCCAAGTCCATTAACATCCAACACAAATACTACAACAATATACTGCTTCTGGTTACTCCCTGTGTGAAGTTTAGCATGTTCTCCCCACATCATTTAGTTTATTATCTACATAGTTTAGTGACATGGCATGCAGATTGGTTTCCAAGTCTAAAACATTGCAGCAATGCCCGTGCTTACAATCATAATCCACAAAAACGTCTGTAGGTGTACTGTAATCGTCTGAAACGTCTCCTAAATGTGTCCCAGGAGTGAATGAACGAACTTATGTGATGATTTCCCAGTACTGGCCGCTGGAGCGGACGACTCAGATCAGATGAGACCAGATCACTTACTGAAACCAATGGCGTATCACATTATTAGACAGTAGTTCATTTATGTTACCAGATGTTTAACACACCAAAACAACTAATTTAAGCTTGTAATGTGATCCAACCACTCAAGCATTTTCTAATAATTTGACATGATTGTATATGTTTTGGCAGGAGTCAATCGTATTAGGACTTAAATATGCAGGACATTTCTTTAACTTGTACTTTTTCGACTCAAACGAGCACTTTATAAGCTAAATAACCAATCCTACAAGAGGCGGTTGGATTGTTCCGGAATGCGGGTGTGGTAAGAAATAACGCCCCCAAACACAATTGCGAAACACAGCCGAGATCTGGTTCGGTATCGCCACCCACTGGCTGATTGGTGCAGCTGCATGAAATGCTTCCCATAAATTTAGTACAGTACGTCGTGGCTTGCTTACTTTCCGTACTAATAGTTTATTCACATTCCTCGTCGCGGGAGGGCTAAGGCCTAACTTAACCCGAGTCCAAGACCGGATCTGCTGTTTGGAAGGAATTTCACCTTACAGGGTACAATCCGAACCATTGTGGGTTAGAGCACAACAACGGCAGCTTGGCAACACAGGGTGAAAATCGGGAATCAACCCTAAACACAGTGCTCACACACACAGGGACGCTTTACTCATGCGTGACTTGAGGGCGGCACGTCGGTGCAGTGGTTAGCACTGACGTCCTCACAGCACCGAGATCCCCGGTTTGATCCTGACCCTGGGCTCCGCCTGTTTGGAGTTTGCATGTTCTTCCCATGGGTTTTGTCTGGGAACTCTGGTTTCCTCCCACAGTCCAAAGACAAGCGTGTTAGGTTAATTGGTGTTCCTAAAGTGCGTGAGTTTATGTGCCCTATGATGAACTGGTGCCCTGTCTAGGGTTGTTCCTGCCTTGTCGCCGACTAGAAAGTGAGTAAGAAAGTGAATGAATGACTTTGGAATTTTTTTTGAGCAGGGACTGATACAGTAGAATTAAAGTGACAGCACCCTAAAATTATCCCCAGGGTTCTTCCTAAATAGCTCACTTTGAAACACTTTGTATTTTATATTAAAGATCTTGGACAAAGAGGTGAAAAAGACCATTTAATGCACTGAATTAATTTATATACAAAGAATACAAACATGACAGGGAACAGAGTGCCGAACGCGGCTGTACCTGCAAATGAAACAATAAAGGAATGATGAACAAACTCAAGATGCAAGAATCTATAAATATTAAGGTCTTCAAAATAAACAGTTTGTCTGTTGAGGCCGTTTACCGCTGCTTAAAAGGAGAAATCTATTTCCTTACGGTCAAACAGGAACGAGCAACCAATGCAACATTTCAATCTTGTATAAAAGTCGTACACACCGCTTCATTTGTGATGAGACTTCTTGGCTGCAGCCTCTTTGCGACCTTGCTTCAGTCCCTGTGACACAATACGCAGTGAATGAACGGTTCAAAAACAAAAACACACGTTCAGGGTCATGAACGGACTACAGTGAACACGGATCCTTACTAGATAGTATCCGGTGTGGTAACCACTCATGTACCACGAGATCAGCATGCTGCCTAACGCCTCGTCATCCTCCAGCATGTCAGGACTCATTGGTGGAGGCGGTGGAATCATCTGGAGCAGAGGTCAAGAGCGTTTAACATTCAGATAATTAACCCGGACTCATCAGGCTCATGTGTGTAATCAGGCTGTTATAGCATCCAGAATGTGTGAATTCCATGCATAGAGCTTTATTCAGCAAACTACGCCAAAGGATCTTTACAGAATTCAGGACCAAAAACCCCTGATGAGCAAGCAGAGGGCAACAGCAGCAAGGAAAACTCCTTTAAAATGACAAGCCAGAAAGCTTGAATGGAACCAGGCTCAACAAAACCCATCCTCTTAGGTAGACTTTGGGTAGTGTATGAAATTAACCGCATTACTTTGTTGCCATGATGTGTTAAACTAAGGATCAGTGTCACATCAGTTACAAGTACGTGGAGGACTGGGAGTTTATTTTCATCGGGACCGACCATATCAATGTTTTCACTCTGATTTTTTTCATACATCCGATCAGCAATGCTTTAATGTCTGAGAAGAACGTCTAAAGAATTATAACAAGAAATAAAAATCTGTCTTGTACATGTCTAATTCACGTCTGAATGACGTACATTTTCGTTAACTGTTTCAAACTCCATAAAAAGATACAAACGATAAGAATGACTGTATTGTAAAGTATTGTACTAAATGTTTCCTATTGTGTTTAATATTAATGTTTCAAACTAGATCTGCATTTCCTGAAGGAACTACAACAGTGCATGAAATGTGGAAAACGGAAAGAATGTGGCTTGTGTCCCAATGCTTTAAGCCACGTGCCGGGGTGTGTCCAAATACTTTTGGCCATGTGTGGTGACATCATCGATTTCAGTTTAAATTTGAGTTTTGTCAGTTGCAATTTGAATCTGAATATTCAGTCAGTGCATTCCTATGAGAGATTGTTTTTATTTTAAACTTAAATCTATTAAAAACGACCAACCGCATCGACTCCAAAAACAGACAGCACACCACAGAGCGTGATTATCTACGTAACGATGTCTGAACCATGTCTGTACGTTAAGAGGTTTGTATTAATCTCAAATGTACAACTGGGACTGTGGTAGCCTAGCGGGTAAGGTACTGGACTATGGACCAAAAGGTCCAGGGTTCAAATCCCACCGCTGCCAAGCTGCCACTGTTGGGTCCTTGAGCAAGGCCCTTAACCCACAATTGCTTGGATTGTAGGACTGTACCAATTGTAAGTCGCTCTGGATAAGGGCGTCTGCTAAATGCTGTAAATGTACAATAAAACACTAGGTGTAAAGTACCTAAACTACGTGACCATGGTAAGCGGTCAGCGTCCTGTTTCACAGAACATAATGCAGATGTGTTTTTGGAAACAGCTGAGAAGGGTGAAAGGTTAAACATTAGGGCCTCACCGGTGGACCAGGAGGAATCATCGGGGGCCAGCCAGGGAAAGCAGGTCCTGGATCTCCTCTTCTGCTGTTGGACTGAAGAAAACCAGGTCTTAAACACGATGCCTTTGTCTTGAGTTTGTTGAAACATGACTGAGGCTATTATGCTTAATCACAAACACGCAAGTCACATGACATCCATAAGGGGGCTGTGCTCACCATTCTGAAATGAGGCCCAGGAGGAGGAAGATGCGGAGGAGGAGGGGGGAAACCAGGACCCCACATCGGCCACCCTCCTGGAGTTTTGGCTTTAGCTTTGTGTTTCTGTTGACTGGACCGATGTGGAGTAGAAGATCTATCACTCTCCTCTGTTGAGGACTCGACTTCTTTGCCCTGCAAATGAATTACCATCGAACGTTACCACTGGTCTTCTCTCAACTAAGAAGTACAATAGACGTGATGAACGCGTCACACACATCCGCCATCTGACTGGCTTCTTCGTCTGGCTCCGGAAGATCTGTGAGAAGGCTGCTCAGGTTCTGCTCCTCCTCGTTCCCGTAGTCGGTGAAACACACGACGCAGGTGCCTTTCTCCTGGTCGATGGACGAAACAGTTGCAGCGTACAAGTTTCCGTCCTCTGACCACACCGCGTAACACGCATCTCCAACTTGCCACTGTGAAAGAAAATAAGACAAAGATCTCACACCCTGTTCACATCATCTACACCTGCTTCAGGGCTGAATTAACAAGCCAAATTTATTTATGTAGCGCTTTTACAACGGAGCATCGCCGAGCATTGCTGTAAGGGACAACCTGGGAGGGCCAAGACTCATTTGGACCCATGACCACACACACAACCCAAGGGATACTATACACACTACACCATTGTGTGTGTGTGGGTATATATATATATATATATATATATATATATATATAGATTATATATATATATATATATGATAATATATATATATATAATATATATATCTTTATTATATATATATAATACCTATACCCAATACCTAGTACCCGATGAGTGAAGCTACCGGTGTAAGCTGTTGTATTCGGGAGTTTTTTTATGTTGCTCAGCCGCTACGCGCCTCCACCCCTATTAGTATTCTGTTGGCTAGCGGACCACCTAACAGGGTTTACCACTTTGGCAAAACTCCACCTCTCTCCTCAGGCGAGGCGTTGCCCGATCTCTTTCTGCTCTTGCTCTTTTTGTTGTTCTTCTTGCGTTTTGCCAGGCTTCTCCGTTTTTCAGGTGGAGCAGTACTCTTCTTCACCTTTCAAAGCATTCTACAGAAAAAGCACAGGTGGATAAATTACAGAAAAATTTATTTAAATTTACATCGGGCATTTACCTTATCCAGAGAGACTACAATTGATGCAATCTTGATTTTGCCCAAATCTTACCCATATTCTTCCATCAGCAATGTGGGTTGTAAGGATTTTCTTATTTTCCTTATTTTTTTACCTCCACAAAGCTGGCATGTTTGTGTTTTTGACCTACCGCTTGGCCGAGGTGAGGATTTGAACCCTGGACTTTTGGGTCCAATAGTCAGGTAACTTAACCACTAGGCTATTCGCCACATTACAAAAACTAATGGAGAATGCACAAATGAAAACCACAACATTGCCCTCACCTGAAACATATCCATCTCCTCACCTTAAATGAAGCAACCCCTCCCGCTTTATCGTAAGCTTTTAATCCAAAGCCGTGTTGTCGTACCCAAATGTCTGAATCCTCACTCTGCAGAGAAAAGAAAAAACACAGAGCCAGAGTAGAAGATAAGACACAACCTAATTAATTTTTTAAAAACGGTATGGTTTAAAAGACAAAAGCATATAAAGTAGCTCCGAAAATGTTTAAAGACGGTAAATAAACGTTACTTAAACACTGTCTACTGAGCATTAACTCTTAATTTATGCGCCAGTTCCCAAACTGCACACTAATGTTTACGTTTTATGTTTATTCATCTCTATTTAGTGTTGTCCTGGGTGTGATGTCCAGCAATCATTGGCCATGTTCAGCGACCACACACCCAAGGTTTTGAATTATCTCTTATTGTCCGTTTTTGTACTATACTTTGCCTTTAGAGAAGATGCTAAACAATTTCAATTTCACTGTTTAAAGATTGTTGTATAACATTGTTTTTCTCAACGACAATAAAGTCTATTCTATTCTAAGGTTAACACTCAAGTCATTGCCAATTTAGTGGTAATCAATTAACCTATCATGCATGTCTTTGGACTATGGATGAAACCAGAGTACCCCAGAGTAAAACCCACATGTACAACAGGGGAGGACATGCAGGACTCCACACAGAAGAGACCCAGAGCCTCCACCGGGGGATTGAACTCAGGGACCGTCTTTCTATGCGGCGGTCGATGCTATACCCATGGGAGGGCCACCGTGCACCGGGGCGGATCACGTGAATGTGCACTAAATAGGGTATAGGTTGGGCAGAGATCCTGGGGGAACCACAGGGCGCATAAGCAGTTGTAGCTAAACACAGGTGTCGATAAGTAAAGCGGTGGTTTGGGGACACACTGGGGGCCTTGTTGTACTTTATTACAGATGGGCCAAAAACGATAATTTGAAATTTCTTTTACATGCAACAATTTTGTTTAAGGATGTTAAAACATATTAATGTTTAAAGAGTATTAAGGTAACAACTTAACTCATTAAAGAATGTACTGTTTGAGTGAAGTTGGAATCTTACACGGCTACTTCCAATCCCCCCTCGTTACACTCATCCTCGCCGCCCTGCCACCCGACCCCCCCCGCCCTTCTCTATCCTACTCCCCCTTCTCTGTTCTACCCCCCCCCCCCCCCTACTTTCCTTTTTTTTCCCCTTCATTCCCTCCCTCCCCCCCTCTTGTACCACATTACTAGCGTACTGAAGAGTATGTTTGAAATTCCTAAGCAAGCCACATAGAGAACTAACTACACACTTACTATTTAGTACAGTAGTAGTATGCGTTTGAACTACAGACCAGTTTTAAAATTTGTTCTAAATGTGGACATTCATTAACAGCTGTTGAGCTTAAGCATTTAAACAATTTTATGTCAACGTAGCTCCTAAACCGTTAGACACGAAAAACTATAACGTTACTCAACCAAGCTAACATACTTAGCTTGATCTTAATCTTTATTTATGCCGCGTGTTCCAAACTGCACACTAGCGTACTAAAGAGTATGATTTCAAATCCTTTAACTGCACATGCATATGTAGTGTACTAACTACAGCATAGCTGTTTAGTAAGAGGAGTAATCGGTTGAGGACACAACACACAGGGGGGGGGAACGCTACAGAAACCCAAACGAAATTTTTACCAGCAACGTTTTTGTTTAAGCATGGAAAATAGTTTCATGTTTAAAGATTGGACAAAGGGTAAGTTTATCTCGCTTAAAACGTTAACTGCGATAAACACATTCACATAAATTGCATCGTACTGATGTTTAATTGTAGCACATACTACAAGATACAAAATAGGTGTTTAAGGTAATAACCCGTGTACACAATATAAAGCTTAGCTTAGCGGGTTTAAAAATTACGATGTACGCCAATGTAGCTCCTAAAACGTGAGTCATGATAATAAAACCTTACTAAACGAATTTACTTAGCTTCTAATCGTCATTTACGTTGCGTTCCAAAAACTGTACACTAGCCGTGTACTAAAGGGAGTACGTTCATTTCCATAACTGCAGCATATGTAGCGTACTAACTGCATATACTATTTAGTGCGCTAGTATGCTATTGGAGAGGGATTCTCGCCTAGTTTAGAAACCCTCCGAATCGATAACAACGCGGCATTTCATTTAGCGAGCTATATTTACGTGTAGTTTTAAACTATATTAACGCTTACCTGACCAGCCCCGCGACAAAACACCACATCACCTGTTCCATTTGCCATGAAAACCGTGCTAAGCTAACCAGGCTAAGTTCAGTTCGTCCAACGTGCAGACCGGACTGATATTGATGACGTTTGAAATCCGCGTCTATAACCCGTCTGCAGGCTGCTTAGTAACAGACGCTTGTTTCTATCCGGATCCTTTGTGGAGCTTCGTGTTTAGGTTGATGATCGGTGCAAATCCGTCATGTTAAACACCGCTTTAAACTCGTTTGGGGCTCAGGTGATTGTGGCTTCTTCCGGCGATGAGAATCATCCACCTGAAAACATTATTGATGGGTAAATATGGTGATGGTTTATATTCAACCTTAGTAACTAAACTAGATAAGGGTGTTCAACGATCTGCTGAAAGTCCTTATGTTCGGTTTTAATGATAGGAAAACGGAGACCTTCTGGCTTTCCACCGGTATGCTCCCTCAAGAGTTCATCATCAAGTTCCCTGACAACATGAAAATCTCGCTCATCTCCATTCACAGCTGTAATGGTAAGTAAAACCACAAAAAAGTTCATAAACCTATTGATGACTCTTCACTGAAGGTGCTCAGATAGTGCAACAGTCTATTGTACCAGCCCACAATCCAGGTAGGGTCAGATGTCACATACAGACATGATCGGCTGTCAGGGGAGGGGGAGGATGGTGCTTCGAGTGATCCCCTACTTGGCGCTATGGTGGACTGGCATCCCCCCAGAGCACGCCTACACCTATGCCCAGTGTTCTCAGAGAACAGCCATTACTACTGCTAATAAAGAGCTTTAAAATATATTATTTTAATTTTAATGTCTTCCTTCTTGACTCTTTTTGTGTGCATTCTGTTACAGTAAAACGTTTAAGAATAGAGAAAAGCACTCTGGAAGAAGCAGAGAAGTTTGAGGTTATGGCAGAGAAAGGTTTGTAGATATTTTCCCTTTCATAAACCATGTTAGTTTAAGTTCTACACTAAGCATGTGTAACTATTTTCATACTACTTGGTTACATCACTCATCACCTTAAGGACAGCACCAGTTCTTGGTGCTGTTACCAAGTCATGGCTCGTCTATCCTCAGGCCATTGTCTGTAGGCACTCCTCACTGCTGATCGGGAGCACAAACGAGCCTTGTAGTCGTTTACTCCTGAACCTTTCTCCAACTCCTCAACTATGAGAACCTACTGTTCACTTACTGTCTAATACATCCCAGAGCTGAACATGTGCTGCTGTAAAGGATAATCGGTGTTATTTATACTGTTTGTGGTATTAATCCCTTCAGTCTTGTTGATGCCAAGTAGAGTTAGGCTACAAAATCGTTTGTCACAAAACCCTGTTTTAGATTATTTCAATATTCTGGAATTATTTGGAAATTGCAGGACTGCTGAAAAATGAAGTACAGACGCTCCCTGATTCACGATGGAGTTGCATTCTGAGTTACGTTCCAAGTTGTATCATATATACCATAAACCTAAGCGTGTTACACTAAGCTTGTTTCATAATAAAGTGTTGAATATATCGTGTATTTTATTGAACAATGTATTGAAAGGGAAAAACAAAATGTTTAGTCCATTGGTGCACTGAGGGCACGCTGCCCGGATACCCAGCATCTGCGTATCGTTTGCCCGGGATATGCAGGGTTTTTTGCTTTTGTGTATTTATGTCCATTACTGGATTCCCATTGTAAAGTCAAAATATCGTAAACCAATCCATCCTAACTCAGGGAGGATCTGTACTGAAATATTTTGATCCTTTAAACAAACTCATTGATACAGAAAGAACTTTTGCTTCATCAACAAAATCTTGACTGAAAGGTCTTGATGCATGCTCAATGATCCAGGTAAGAAAATCCAAGAAGTAGAATCTGTTCATCTGGACATAGCTTTTGTTGGAGAAACGTTTCGTTACTCATCTAAGTGACTTCTTCAGTCTCAGCAGTTGGAAAACTTCCCCAATCTTATATACAGCACCATTGCATTTTGGCTGATCAGTGTAGGCCTGGACTTTTCCTCACAAAAGTGTTTCTTCATTGTGAGCTGGTGTCATTGTGACCCAGTTTTTCACCGCCCCAAGTCAGTCAGTAGGTTTCGTTTTGTGTTTGTTGATTTGCTCATACTTAAGAACTAAAATATTCTTGAACTGATGCCATGTTCTTGATTCTTCTTGAAACCCATCCATGGATTGTATTGGTAAAATAAGGTGCTAAAGCTCATGAGCTCTACGTAGCCTTTGCCTGCTTCTCTTTTCCAATAGTTTCTTAATATTTCTTCCAAACTTCTTTATGGTCACCATTAAAATGTATCAAAAATGTTTTTCTATCTAATTCTAGTCATGTTATTTTATTTTAACAATTAGCTGACTTGTTCATTTTCTCTCAGAGTTCGAACCTTCGGAGGGAAGTCTACAAACAAATGAGATACCTGTGAGTTGTCACCTCTGTCCCATGCAAAAACTTCAATGGTTTTAACCCTATGACGTGCATGAACGCTTCTTTGTTTGTCTCCTGCAGCTTGACGGCTCAGATGTGACACACCTGCGCTTTTTTATTCTCTCCGGCTACGATCACTTCGTCTCGGTTCATAAAGTGGGGGTACAGGCTTAAAAGGACAGCTTGAAAACTAATCCACGTTTCTATAGAAGCTTTATATTTTAATGCAAGTTGTTCAAGTCACACTAGTTTGTATTAAATATATTTTGGGACACTGCTTGGTTCATCTTTGTTATTACAGCCCACAAGGCTTATTTGCAGTGAAACCCTGTGGTAAAAGTTCCCCGGCACTTTTACATTAAGAAGCAGAAACCCCAGTGGTCAGTAATTTTACTGCTTACTCATCCAGGTCCAAGACAAACCGTGGTAAGAAAAAGTTAGTGTTCCCTCCCCCACTAGACAAACAGATATGATCCCAAGAATTGGGGGCGTGATACAGAGCAGCTTCACATCCTGAAGACGCCGAAGCGGGTCCTCTTCGTGGGAGCGTTGAGAGAAGC
>JAJAGP010006930.1:0-17059 GCA_025084515.1 Ancistrus triradiatus | reverse complement strand
TAAAATGATAAAACAAGGTACAATAGTAAGACTCATCTACAGTAGCAAAAATAAGGTCTAAACAGCATTTATTTTAAAATTCTAAAATAAAGAAAATAAAATAAAATAAATTATTTACATTAAATATAAAATGAATACATTAACAATTTAAAATAAAATGAAATACTCTAACGAAATATCAGGAAAAATAAAAATAGTAATAAACAATCAAATAATTTAAAATAAATAAATAAAGTAAGTTAATTAAAAATTAAAAAATTAATTTAAAAATCTAATGCAAGATATTAATATTTAGAACAGTACATTAATGTTAAAAAAGAAAATTAATAAAAAAATATATAATATAATAAAATAAATCAAATAAAAAAGTAAAAAACTAAATAAATTGAAACATAAAAATTATAAATAAATAAGCACTTATTTAAAATAATGAAGTAAAGTAAAATGAAAGAATAAATATAGAAAATAACAAAATTAAGTTAATACATTAAAAATTCAAAATAAAATATCCTAATAAATGATATTAATGTTTATAATATTTATTTAATACGAAAAAACAGTAAAAAATAAAGAAATAAAAAATAATCAAATTAAAAAAATAAATAAAATAATAAAAATAAAAAGATATTAATTAAAAATAAATACTCTAATGAAATAAATTCATGTTTATAATATTTCATGAATGTTAAAATAAACAATAAAATAATACAATTATTTTAAAAAAATTTAATATAATGACAATAAAATAATATAAAAAAGAAAATAACACAATAAATTGAATACATTAAAAATGACAAATAAATAAAACCTAAACAGCATTTACTAGTGAAATAAAATGAAATAACATATAGGAAATAACAAAATAAGGTTAGTACATTAAAAATTCAAAATAAAGAAATATTCTATTGACAGCGATTAATATTGATAATATTGAATTAAAATAAAAATCAGAAAATGATAATATTTTATTAATGTTAAAATAAATACAAAAATTAAATTAATAATAATAAAATATAATAAAAATAAAGTAAACAAAATACATTTATAAAAATTTCTAAATTAAAATTTAAAAAAGGAATTTATATTTATAATATTAAAATAATAATGAAATAAAAAATCAAATCAAGACCAATAATCAAATATAATAAAAAAAAATAATAATAACATAAAATAAAACAAAACAAATAAATATATATTTAAAAATAAAATGTAATAACCCAATGAAAGACATTAATATTTAAAATATTTAATTAGGAAATATAAAAATAATAAAAATGGTCTATGAAATATTAAAATAGTAAAACTGACCTGTATGAATATCAACAACGTCTAAACAGCCTTTATATAAAATGAGACATGTGTTACTGTGTCTAGACCCACATGCCATCTGTAACATTGGTGAAAATTTTGAATAAAGAAAATGGTTACAAAAAAATAATACAAAGGAATTACAAAAATAATTGTCCTATCTTTATGTTAACACAACTTCTTCATCTTTGTCTTGTGAGCTTTGATATAGTTAATCCTCTTTTCATGAAGCAACCAGGAAATAAACAGCTCTGGTCATGTGACAATTTACATTTAAATTTTGACACTGGACATATTTTATTAAGACCCTTTATTATTTCAATATTTGCTGGAAATTAATTAATTTAACATTCAGAGCCTTATAAATAAAACCATTCTTTACAATCACTGTTGGATTAAATGGGTTAATATTTAGAATAATAATCATGCATTATTAAACCCTTTGGCTATGAATATTAGTCACTATTTATGGTTGAAGATAAAGTGAATAAATTCAAACCTTCTTGCACCAAGACTGCACCGTGTGTTAAAGAAGTGTGACGTTGCTTGACTACACACAGATAATCCATGTAAAAACACAACACAAACTGTCTGAAAAAATGCCATTGCCTCCCTGGTGAGGTTATGTGGGCACAGAAACGGGTACTGGGATAAAAGTACTTTGGGTATCACATTGTGTTTTTTTTTCTAATTATACGATTTTCTAAAGATTAAAAAGAATAAAGTGACGGACTTACTGTAAATCATGCTGATCACCTGAGAGCACCTGAGAGAGGATCGAGAAGAGGTACGTGATGAAACCAGGATCATTCATTACAAAGTAATGAAAATGTGAATAAAAAGTGGGACCTACTTCATATTTTCTGAGATTTCTGTATTTTCCGTAGACATCCTTAAACTTCTTTTTCTCCTTTTATCCAAGAGAGCGTGATGTCCAGTGGAGTGTCGATGAGCCTTTGTCTTATCTCTTTCAGCCAGTATAATTCTGAGGTACAGTTAAAGTTACATTACGTTTACAAATGCACTATCTGGCCATCTCATCACATTCTTTCTCCCTTCTCCTCCAGGCAGGTGTGTTATTGACAAGAGAAAGTAACAGCCTCATAATACGCCTTACCTTCAGAACTGCCTTCATTATTCAAGGTGCTGGAAACATTCCTTAAGAGAGTTATGTCTGTATCGACATGATAACATCAGAGTTGTCGGCGGCACATCCGTCATGTGAACCTCCAGTTCCACTGCATTCCAAAGGTGATCTGTTAGATCTGGTCACTATGGAGGCCGTTTGAGTACAGTGATACTCATTATCATTGTTTGGGACATGGAGCATTATCCTGCTGGAAGTAGCCATCAGAAGATGGTACACTGTGGGCCTTACGGGGTGCAGATGTTTAGCACCAGTGCTCAGGTATGCTGTGGGCTTTGAACGATGCTCAGTTGGTATTAAAGGGCCCAAAGTGTCCCAAGAAAATACCTTAAAATATGTCTTACTTACATTATTCGTATTTCTAAGAGACCAAATCATTTACAACAAACGCTCTCTGTACAGTGTCTATTTAGTGCCGACCCTTTAGAGTGGAGAAGCGTCCAGAATCATTTGAACCAAGAAATCTTGCATTTTGACGACATCTGCTGGCCATACTTGTGCAAATGCGTTTGGAAAACCGAAAAGCTCGATAAAAACGATTTTATGTTCTATTTATCCTGAATAAAGCATTTTAAGAACTGTTTGCTGTTATTCTTGTGCTTTTCCTTTGTGATTTTGTTGTGGAGTGGTAACTATTGTGGAGTTACTTAGAAGAAATTAGTAATAGGATTACATTTTCCCCACAAAGTAATGATTGAAGTTGCCCCCTTACATTTTTAAAGAAGTAATTAGTCATTTGTAAATGATTAGGCTTACAGTTTTTTAAATAACTACAGCTCTACAGAAATCCACAGCTCTACGGCCAGACTGGGAGGTGCCGACTGGTCGAGGTCTGGTCTAAGGTGAAGAGAAATCAGGATTAGGAGGACGGAATTGAAAAGAAAAACAAAACAGAGAGGCAGCAGCGTATGGACATTACTAGGTATATGTTAAAGATAAAGATGTGTTTGTATGATCTTTAAATGTCAGTATTTGCCTTTAGAAATACTGCTTTATAAAAAGTTTATAAACACTTCATTTAAAGTGTATATATTGCTTTCTAAAAAAAAATGCCATATCTCTCTAAATGTCCCTCTAAAGAGTCGGCGTTCATTTTTACACCATATTCCCTCAGATGTTTTTGTTACTCCATAGTTAGTATGTTCGGAGTCTCTGACAGTCAAGGTCCAGACCGAAACCATGCTGAGACCGAAACCATGCCAGCTCAAAGATACAAACATGTCTGAAATGAATACGCTACAAATAAATAAATAAATAAATAAATAAATAAATAAATAGCTTTGATCCAGTAGAGGTCGCACTTGTACAAGTTTTCTTTTTATGTGACCCTGCACAAAAAAATGTCAGCTCATGTTAAAGCTAACACTGGGCGGTACTGGTTTATTACTGGTGTAACCTGAGCAGTACTGGTTTGTTACTGGTTTAAATTGGGTACTACTGTTCTATTATACATAAAACACTACCCATGCAATGGGTTAGGTTGAGTGGAGGGGGCACTACATTTACATTTACAGCATTTAGCAGACGCCCTTATCCAGAGCGACTTACAGAAGTGCTTTGTAGTCTTCCTGGTAGAAAAAAACTCAAGTTAGTACAATTAAGCAAATACTAAAGAACATAATATATGTATATATATATATATATATATATATATATATATATATATATATATATATATATATATACATATATATGCAGTTGTATTCACTTCAGTCTTCACTTAAGTGCTGGGTGAAGACTGTGTCCTCCCCAAAGTTTAAATGAAACCTACGCCACTGATACACGCATTCGCATCAAGGCATTGGCATTTATAAATAAGAAGAACTACCGTACGGTCACGATCTGTGATGTGAAATGTTATAAAATATCGGTCTAGAATATTGTCGAATATTGTAGGTTTAATCAGACGGCCGGCATATAATTTGCCGTCAAGCCTCTGATTTTTAGAATTTGAAACGACTGTTAGGGGTTACCTTGGGTTCCTTTGTGACCTAGTGAACTATCATACGCCTTGCTCTTGCACTTATCTAATAGGGAGAGTAACAATGGTGAGTTTCCTCCATTTGTACACAACCTGTCTCTCTGTGGACTGGTGGAGTCCAAATCTTTTCCGTCTATTTTTCTGAACTCCTCCTTTGAGTGATCTCCTTTGCTCGGACCATGATACACTTCCACAAACACGTGTTGTAAAGACCAGACTCGCTACCAGTTAATCTGCTAATCCTAGAGGTTCACATACGTTTTACCACTCAGAGATACATTGGACCATTTTCCTCAATAAACAAATGAAAATGTATGCATCCCGTTTTATTGATCCATAAAAACGTTCGGAACTATAAGATCTGTTTGCTAAATGATTCCAGCACTCTGTAATAAAAGCTTGTTTGTTATTCTGAAGGTTGTTTGCATCTCTTGACTGATACCAGGAAATAGTGTAGCATTTGTTTTGCTTATCTTTAAAGTGTTACCAACCTTCATTACACAACCGGCTCAGTTCCAGACACAACCCTGCATGTTCATGTAGAGAGATAAAAGTGTTAGACCCTGTTTCAGACCGGGACCCTATCCAAGAAAGGCTGAACTTTTGAGGAGTGAAGATGATCAGAGGATCCCTAGTTTATCAACAAATGTTTAAGGAATCTGTAGGAATTTCCTAAAAAGCCTAAACTGAAGAGGGGTGATCTCCGCTCCCTCAGACGGCACTGCATCAAGAACCGTCATTCATCAATAGCTGATAGAACCACACGGGCGAGGGATTCCTTTATCAAACCTTTACCAAGCTCTACAATACAGAGTTACATTCACAGATACCCCTTAAAACGTTACTGTGCTAAAAAGAAGCCTTATGTTATAACCATGTCCAGAAGCGGCGTCGGCTTCTCTGGGCTCGGAGGCATCTGGGATGGACCATCATACAGTGGGAATGGGGATTGTGCTCAGACCCATCAGTATAACAGATTTTTTTTTTGGAAGAAATGTTTGTTCCTGCGGAATGACAACAGTCCAGACCTTTCTGTAAGACAAACGGAGATGCCCAGCTCAAGGTTTTTCCTGAACTCTGACTGAGCGTACTGAACCCTGAATCCTGACTTGAGCTTGATAAAGGTTTGATAAAGTAATCTCTTGTTGAATCTATTGATGAATGCTGGTTCTTGATGCAGTGCCGCCTGAAGGAGCGGAGATCACCCCTCTTCAGTTTAGGCCTTTTAGGAAATTCCTCCAGATTCCTTAAACATTTGGTGATAAACTGGAGTTCCTCTGATCATCTTCACTCCTCAAAA
The DNA here is from genome assembly GCA_025084515.1 of Ancistrus triradiatus. Lineage (NCBI taxonomy): Eukaryota > Metazoa > Chordata > Actinopteri > Siluriformes > Loricariidae > Ancistrus > Ancistrus triradiatus. The sequence continues at coordinate 11,323 of JAJAGP010006930.1, read as the reverse complement.
GCTAAGCCTTTCCTGGATACGATACCTGTCTGAAATCACATCATTATTTGCTTTTTTTAAATTCATTACTAGCCCTAAATTGCCCCATCTCAAAGTTTTTTGAAATGTGTTGCATGGATGTTAACCACAAAAAACAAGAAATAGCTCGGATTCATACTGTCTGCAATAAAATGAACATCAGTTTTACATTTTCCATCCCATCCCAAGGTTTTCTTATTTGAGGTTGTAAAATGATTTAGAGCATTGATGTTTGTATTTACGTTTGTTTTCCGTGCTGGGCTTTTCTAAACACAAACCTCATGTTTGTATTACTTTTCATGTCGTGTAAGTGTGTGTTCTCGTTCCACCACGGTAGTGGATGGATGGCACAAACACAAACGCACACACTCATACAAATAGGAGTTAATGGCCGTGGTTTCCATGACACACTGTTTGTTTAATCCCGTCTGTTTTCTGGCCTGTCTGGAATGCTGCGTGTGATGTCGTACGTCACCTCATCCTTCAGTGTGAGGTCATACGTTCTGTAACTTATTCTCTCACCCTGTCTAAACAGAGCTGTTCAGAACTTTTGATGATTCACCCTGAAGGCCTTTCCACACCGAGTACCATTTTTACCCAAGAAAAAAATGGATGCGATTTTTAACGTAGTGTTTCCTTCATGCGCTATGTTTTTTTTTGTCTAAACACTCTGAAAACTCCGTCCTCTTTTGCCTTCTTTTAATTTCCCTTTTCTTAATGTGTCGGAGATTTTTCCATGTCTTTTTCACATCGTCAACTTAAAAAAAACAAAGACACGAGTGAAGATGAGTGCAGGAAGCTCTAGTTTGTGTTTCTGTGAGCATGAACAGATCAGAATGCACTTAGATAAATAATCAGACGCTTCCATCCAGTCCCTGTGAGCTTTATCACCATCATTCTCCAGCCTTTCAGTTCTATTCCACCACATCTTTTCTTTAATATCCATGTTTTAGAGGCAGCCTGTTGCTCGTCCTGTTGATGAGCTGTTCTGCCCGGCGACCGAGCTCTGATTGGTCAGCCTGATTTTAACTCGTCCCAACAATGTAGAAACTAGAACAGGCCCCGATTAAACATTTACGCAGCGTCACGGTCCATCAGTTTCGGACTTGGTGTGAAGGACGGCGTTAATGTACATGTGTTCTTTCTCAAAACTTGAAGCGCGTTTTTTTGCCCGTCAAAATCGCACTCTTTTAGAAAAGGCCTTGTGAGTATGAGAACAGAACATGAGTATGGCTTCGTGCCATATATATATATATATAGTCACCACACCGGCTGCTTCAGCTCGTCGTTGTGGATACGTCAACGCATCTGCCATGTTGCTCCAGGAAAAACTGGGCTGTAAACAATTACACGTAAAAGGAGTATCTGTGTTTTTTTCTGGTTAAAAAGCATGATAACAAACATTCCTCTACAAAACAGTTTTGACTCCAGGATCAGACGGCACTGCATCAAGAACCATCATTCATCAATAGCTGATAGAACCACATGGACAAGGGATTCCTTTATCAAACCTTTATCAAGCTCTACAATACAGAGTTACATTCACAGATACCACTTAAAACGTTACTGTGCTAAAAAGCAGCCTTATGTTATAACCATGTCCAGAAGGGGCTTCGACTTCTCTGGACTCGGAGGATCTGGGATGGACCATCATACAGTGGGAACGATCTTGGGAATAATAATAATAATACTTAGAAATCTGTGGTATGTACACAGTCCCTTAAGTATAGAGACACATTGATGGTTTATTTACCCACATAAACCTGATCTGGTAGCTTAGCATTTTCATTTCTCTCTCTCTCTCTCTCTCTCTCTCTCTCTCTCTCTCTCTCTCTCTCTCTCTCTCATTTGCTTCTGTTTCTGTTCCTCATTGTTCTGTCATGTTTCCCTCTCATGCATCTCCTCCCAATCTCACATCCTGCATACCAACAGAAAACGGATGTGCCACCTCTAGGGAACAATTTCACATGGCCACTTTCTGCAGAGCACTCCGCTTCACACTCGTCAGCAGCAATCCGAACTACATGTTAAAGCCCATAAGTATTTGGACACTCCTCCTAGCAAACACCTAGCAACTCCATAAGAACACCGTAGCAGCCACAGAGTAATGATTTAGCAACACCAAAGCAACAACTTGGAAAACCATAGCAACCTCATAGCAACCACCTACTAACAACCACCTAGAACCCACTTAGCAACACCCCAGCAACCACCCATCATACTATGGCAACCACCAAGTACCTCTATAATAATCACCACAGTAACCACCTGGGATACCAATAGCAATTCCACAGCAACCACCTAATAACCACTTAGCAACACTATACCAACAACTTGGGAAACCATAGCGACCATTCAGCAACACCATAGCAGCCATCAAGCAACATCATAACAACCACCTAGCAACCGCTTAGCAACAACATAGCAACACCATATTAACCACTTAGCAACCACCTGTGATACCATGGCAACCATCAAGCAACACCATCACAATCCCCTAGCAATCACTTAGCAACACTATAGCAACCACCTGCAATACATTAGGAACACCATATCAGCCACCTGATAACCACTTAGCAACACCATAGTAACCACCTGGGCTACCATAGCAACACCATATCATCCATGATGGTTCTGAATAACAGTTCTGAGAGATCAGAGATCACGTCTCTTCAGTTTAGGCTTGTGTCCTTACCCTTTACACACTCAACAGCTGCACGTTCTGCTACATCACGCTAAACTACATGATAAAGAAAACAAATATTTGGACACCCCTCCTAATCACTTGTGCACATGGAACCTATGCAATCTCCTGTTTCCTCTGTCACAGGAAGCCAAAAGTTGGTGAAACATCTTCCCTGTTAGAACGGTTGAAATTATTGTGAAATGGACGCTGGATCAGAGAAATGAACAGTGCTGACAGACAGAAAAAAAAGTGCTCACCATAGATTTCTGCCAGTAAATGACCTTTACCATGGGCACTGAACCAACCCCATGACAGAGCCTGGCATTACTCCTGAAGACTCAGCCCCTTTTTATGGAATGTGTTGCAGGTCTGAAATGCAGGAATGGATGTTTATTAACAAATGAAATGAAGTTGAACAGAAAAAAACAAAAAAACCCATAAAATATCTTGGGTTCTCTTACAGTCTGCAATCAAATAAAAGCTTTCTTCTGATTTGGGGTTGTAGATGGCTGGAGGGTTAAATGGTGAGTATCTGAGGAGCCCGAGCAGGTCTGTGAACTTACTCAGCCAGCACGGGGGCTGTGTGTTTGTGTATATATAAGCAAAAATGTACTTCCCTAACTTACAAACCACCAGCCTTCACTGCTTCTTACTGCTAGACAACTCCTCGATCCTGCTTCCTGCAGCTCCTTCAACAGCAATCTGAGCCCTGATGGCATGCTCCTCCAGGAACCGAGTATTATCGTCAGTAAGAGAACTTTAGTATAAAGTGTTGTGGCCCACATGTGGCCAAGAAAGTATTGGGACACAAACCCGCATGTGTCCAAAAGTATTGGGATGCAAACATGGAGTGCAGAAACGAAGAGCAGAAATGGTTCCAGTCCTTTATAAGATGATTAAGGTTTTATATTAAGCACCAAATCAGGATCGGGATGATCGTCTGTGATCTGGAAATACACGGTAGCGTAGTGAGAGTTCAAAGTTTGGTAAAACTGTAATAGAAATATCGATTCAGTGATCTCCTACTCAACTGAACATTGCGAATGATCTTCAGTAAGAGAACTTTAGTATGAACAGATGTGACTGTGTGCTGGAAAGCAGCTGTTTCAAAAAAATCCTCCCAAACCAAACTAAACTGCTCGGCCTCCTCCAGCTTTAATACTTTCACTTTCGTTCTTTCTCATCAGGGCCGCGGGGATCTGAGATCATCCACTTATATTTAGTTCAGGAATAGTGAAAAATATCTTACATAACACGCTGGAGTTTCAGTTTTTGAGTTTTGTCCTTTTGCTTTCAGTTCTTGTTTTATTTGAAATGAATGAAAGCCTTGGTTGTTCCGCAGGAAATATTTCACATGGACGTTTATTATTGGTGCATGTTAGATATGATGAAACAGATTTTACATCCAGTCCTTCAGCAAACGCTCCATTCTTACAAAAAGCCCAATGTAAGCAAATTAGGGTCAATTGGTTTGCTCAAGGGTCCAAAAGCGGCAGCTTGGCAGGTCTGGGACAGTTTGTAAATAATCCAACCAATACAGATGGGTGCATTAAACTGGACATTGTGAGCTTGTGTTTGCTGAAACTTCAGTCTACACTTCTTCCTCTTCTTTCTTTTCTTTTTATTACCACTTCTGTCCCTTTTTTCAGCTCCTCGTTTCCCTTTTCCCTCCAATTTAACATTTTTTTTCTTTCCTGTAACACATCTGTATGAGCCACAAACTTGCACATGGCCAAAAATATTGGGACACAAACCCATATTTGACCAAAAGTATTGGGACACAAACTGGCATGTTGTCAAAAGTATTGGGACACAAACTGGCATGTTGTCAAAAGTATTGGGACACAAACCCACAAGGCCAAAAGTATTGGGACAGAAACCCACATGTAGCCAAAAGTATTGGGACACAAACTCGTACATGGCCAAAAGTATTGGGACACAAACCCACACGTGGTCAAAAGTATTGGGACACAAACCCGCACGTGGCCAAAAGTATGGGACCACAAACCCACATGTGGCCAAAAGTATTGGGACATAAACTCGCACATTCCAAAAGTATTGGGACACCAAACCCACATGTGGCCAAAAGTATTGGGACACAAACCCTACATGTGGCCAAAAATATTGGGACACAAACTCCGTACATGGCCAAAGTATTGGGACACAAACTCGTATATGGCCAAAAAGTATTAGGACAAAAAGCCACATGTGGTCAAAAGTATTGGGACACAAACTCCGGCACATGGCCAAAAGTATTGGGACACAAACCCACATGTGGGCCCAAAAAAAAATATTGGGACACACAACTCGTTACTGGGCAAAAAATATTGGGACACAAACTCGTACATGGCCAAAAGTATTGGGACAACAAACTCGTACATGGCCAAAAGTATTTGGGACAAAAAAGCCACATGTGGTCAAAAGTACTGGGACAACAAACTCTCGCACATGTAGCCAAAAGTATTGGGACACAACTCCGCATATGGGCCAAAAGTATTGGGACACAAACCCACACGTGGGTCAAAAGTATTGGGACACAAACTCGCACATGGCCAAAGAGTATTGGGACACAAACTCGCACATGTCCAAAAGTATATGGGACACAAACCCACATGTGGCCAAAAGTATTGAGACACAAACCCACATGTGGCCAAAAGTATTGGGACACAAACTTGCATATGGCCAAAAGTATTGGGACACAAACCCACATGTGGACAAAAATATTGGGACACAAACTCGTACATGGCCAAAAGTATTGGGACACAAACTCGTACATGGCCAAAAGTATTAGGACAAAAAGCCACATGTGGACAAAAGTATTGGGACACAAACTCGCACATGGCCAAAAGTATTGGGACACAAACCCACATGGTCAAAAGTATTGAGACACAAACCCACATGTGGCCAAAAGTACTGGGACACAAACTCGCACATGGCCAAAAGTATTGGGACACAAACCCACGTGGCCAAAAGTATTGGGACACAAACTCGCACAATGCCGAAAGTTTTGGGACACAAACCCACATGTGGCCAAAGGTATTGGGACACAAAACCCAAATTCAAAAACAAAAACGCACATTGTTTCTGTTTGCCATATTTCAAGTACTGTTTTAGTTCCTTCAGGAAATGCAGTTCTATTTAAATGTGAAAATAATTTATAATAACAATAGTACATAACATTTCTGCTCTCAAACAAAAAATCTCCTAAAGTCTACTAACTACTGTATACAGTAAAAGAATTGGCTCATAAAAGATACAACTTTAATTCTTTTTTTTAAATAAATAAATCTTTATTTACATCATTTTTGAGTAATTAAACACACCCACTTCAAATAACAGATCTTATCATTTTAAGAACACACTTAGTGCAGAATAAACATCTTCAAAAACATTTAAAAAATGGATTTTATTTACAAAACAAAAAACATTTGTTTGATATTAAAATTAAAATATCAAATTTACAAAATAAAACAGAATCTAATTCATGAAGGTTTGTCACAAATGTAAACATTTTAGCAGATTTGAGCTCATTTTTTAATTATTGCTTTTGATTGCTTTAATATAATTAGTATCTGTTCTAATAGCTGTACCTAAAACCAGAGGAATGTGACAGAACTCATGCTTTCTAATCGAAGTGAAGCTCTGCTCTGTAGCTTCGGCTAAAGTCAAACCACAGAAACTTGGGTTCGTTATCTGTGGCCAAAGAAAAGTTTCCACTTCCTGACTCTGACCTACAAGATCAGCCCCCCCCCCCCCCCACCGCAAAGAGTACAGAGATAAAACCCATACAGTGCAAACATAACCATGTCCACAAACATTAGCAATTATTAGTTTGAACGCAATGACAATGTAAGAAAATCAATGCAATAAACCTTTACTGAACTGAATTTCAAATAGGAATCAAATTTTTTTATCGAGCTACCCATCCAGCCCAGCTGGCACAGGTCAGTGATCACTGCTGCTGGCACAGTGATGGGCACACCTGTTTATTAAACAAATGTAAAACCCAATAAAAAATACAGTCAGCATAAAGACAGCTCCTAAATAATAACAGTCCCAGAGTTAAGCCTTGGGGGTCTCCTGCAGTCCAAAACAGCATTACTTCAAGAGATTTAGATTAAAGTCTTAATCCTGCAATCAATTCGATTACGTTATTTAAAAACACACAGATGTATTAATAATAATAATAATAATAATAATAATATAGTGATAATTGCCTTATTATTATTGTTATTATTATTAAGAAGAATATCGACAATAATATTATTACTAATATTATCATTATTAAAAATAAAATAATCTAATGAGAGAATAATATTTTAATTTCTAGAAAAATAGTGAAAAATAAATAAAAATAAAAGTTATAAAATATAATAAATAAAAAAAAATCTAGATAAAATCATAAGCCTTATTAATATAGACAAGGTCCAAACAGCCTGCATTTTAAATTAATAATAATGGACAATGAAATAAAACGTAACAAAACATAAAGAAATGAAAATTAATAAATTAAAACTTAAAAAAATATATATATATATATATTGAAAAAGATTAATATTTATAATATTTAATTAACATTAAAATAAAGAGAAATATTTTAAATAACAGAAATTAGTCTTTAAAATATTTAATTAACAGAAAATTTTTATCATAAAAACACTATGTAGAATAACAAAATAATAAGACTGAACTGTATTAACATAACCAAGGCCTTAGCAGTGTTTATATTTCAAATAATGAAGTAAAATAAAATTAAATGAAATCAGAAAGGAAATATCCAAAAAGAAACAAAATAGCAAAATAAAATGAATAAATTAAAATTTAAAAATTGTTATTATTCTAATAACATGAAATAAAATATAATGAAAATAAAATAAAATAAATAAATACAAAATGATGAAAAAATAGAAAGCCAGGGCTGCACTAATATGTGTAATAAACAGCCTTTGAATTAAAATGAATTTAAATATATATAAAATATGAAATCTGTATTAATCTGTGTTAATGAATCTGTGGGTGGGGTCTAAAAATAAAACATAAAAACAAAATTTTAAAAAATGAGCCTGATCTGGGTTCATATGGACAGAGCTGTTGTTTATTTTATTTGATTTTATTAGATTTTCTGTACTTTTTTCCCACATTCCAGATGGTCCTGGTGGATCTGATGCCACATGAGGAAGATCTGGTGCGGGTCGAACCTGTGCACCAGCAGGATCTCGCGGTAGTAGCACGGGTCGTACGGGTCCGCTTTGGAGGAGGGGACGTGGAGTCCAGCAGTCTTGACCCCCATGTGAGAGAGCGGTTTGAGGTTGGCCTGTTTCAGGCACATGCCCATGTAGACGTCGTCGATGGGCAGCAGGGTGACGTGGTGGGACATGTTGTAGATGGTCCGGGCAGTGAACCCAGACAGCAGGAAGCCGCCGCCCCCGCAGTAAGGCGGGTACTTGTCCGATTCGTGGACCTGCACCGGAATGTAGTATTTGCTGCCCGTGTGGCGGATGGGTCCGACGTTGTAAATGAGATGCCCGACGAACAGGTGCCCGCTGCCGTCGTTAGGCTCTAAGCCCCGGAGGTACTCCACCATGTTGTCGGTGTTGGCGAAGACGTCGTCGTCCCCGTTGAACAGGAAGTGGGCGCGAGGGCACCGTCGCTCCAGCCACTCCAGGAACAGGACCTGCTTGAGGGTCAGGTTGTAGAAGGAGTCATTAAAATCCCACTGCAGGATGTCCTGATACTTTTGGTTCTCCAGCTTCAGCAGCTCGTTCAGTCTGCTCCTCTCAAAGCCCTCTCCGTACGTCCCGGATACGAACACGGTGCGAATCCACGCCCCCTGCTGCCGCCGCTCGGCCGCCCAGGTGTTACGCAGGACCTGCCGCCGCTCGTGATTGGCCGGAGAGCTCTTGATGACCAGCAGCAGGAAAACGTCGGAGGAGTTCTCCGGGCCTCCACATTTACCAGGGACGTCCAGCAGCAGGGGGAAGTGCCGGCAGTGCCGGTAAAAAACAAGAAGTCCTGAATGCTCTGGGCAGAGAGGAAAATCCGTTCAAGACACAGATGTATTCCGTTCACATTTCGGAAACGCCATCGGGGGGGGGTTTGTTGCATTTCGGGGTTCTCGTGTTTCTATCTTCCCGGATTCTGGAAGCTGGTCGGGATTTGGATGTTTGGGATTCGGACCTTGTGGATGGGGATTCTGACGAATTATTAGGACCAAGAAACAACATGGCCATGGTGAGAAGAGCAGCCGTCACCAGCCTCCGCCGCTTCCTACTGGAGGCTGCTTTAAAACAGAGCAGCATTTTTAATCTTAAACTTCTTATACATTATTCCCCTCACACTCTCACTAGTGCTAAAATAATAAAATATGAAACTAAAATGATAAAACAAGGTACAATAGTAAGACTCATCTACAGTAGCAAAAATAAGGTCTAAACAGCATTTTTGTTAAAATTATAAAATAAAAAATATATATATAATAAGACATTAACAATTCAAAATAAAATGAAATATTCTAACAAAATATCATGAAAAATAAAAATAATAATAAACAATAAAATATAATTTAAAATAAATAAATTAATTAAATAAGTTAATTAAAAATGAAAAACTCAATTAAATAATCTAATGAAAGATACTGCATTTACATTTGTAGCATTATTAATATTAATATTTAGAACATTTCATTAATGATAAAATAAAGAAAAAATAAATAAAATCAAAAACAAGTAAATAATAAAATACAATAAACAGACTAAAATATCAAAAATAATTACTAAAACAGTAATAAAACAAAACTTATTAGAACAGATCAGAAATCCCAAAAACGCACCAAAGCCTCCAGAGAGCCAGGTTCGAATCCTGCTCCAATCGCTGGCTGTGTGAGTTTTGTATGTTCTCCCCATTTCTGTGTGGGTTTCCTCCCACGTTCCAAAACCATGTGGCGCCTCTAAAGTGCCAGGGGAGCCCGCCTTAAGCCCTGTGCTGCTGGTTAACCAAGAGAGTGAGAAAGAATTTAAACTATAAAAAGTAAATTCTCAGAAATCCACTTTTATTAAAACAGAAACATTATTTACTGACAGTTATTCATTTTATAAAAACATTATTTATTATTATTTTATTAATTACATCACAGAACTGTGAAATTATTAAAACATAAATAATAAAAAAGAATGTAGAATAAATGAAAGAAAGAAAAGAAATAATTATTGAAAAAATGAATAATGAGAAAGAAATAAAGAAATGGAGGAAATTTATAAAATAAATATGCTAACTTAATACATAATCCAAAAAGACAAAGGGAAATAACAAAGAACAGAAATGGTCTGAAAATGAAACAAAGAAAAAAAAGAGAATTAGAAGGGATAAGAAAGAAAAAAATGATAGAAAGAACAAAAAAAAAATAAAGAAAGAAAGAAAGAACAATGAAAGAAAAGACAGAAAAATGACAGAAAAAAATAAGACACAAAAATATGAGATAAATTAATAAAACAGAAAGAAAACCCCCAGGAAGAAACTATAAAGAAAGAATTAAAAAAGAAAGAAACAAAGAAACAAACGAACACTGAAAGAAAATAAAGAAATAAATAAAGAAAGAAATAAAAGAAAGAATTGAAGAAAGAAAGTAAAAACGAAAGAAAAATTAAAGAAACAAGAATTAAAGAAAGGGTGGAAATAATTATTTCTTTCTTTCCCCTTTCTTTGTTTCTTTCTTTAAATCTAAGAAAAAAAAAATAAAACAAAAATGAAAGAAAGAAAAAAGCAAATGAAAATTAAAGAAAGGAAACAAACAAAGTAATAAAAGAGAAAGAAAGAGAAGTAAGAGACAGGAATGAAGTAGATGAGGGACTGACTGAGTTAGTGACTCTATATTACAGCCTGTGGATTTCTGAATGGGCTGTCAGTTAAAACTCCTGGAGCTGTAATGTGAAGGTGTCCTAATACTATTGGTCTGGAGGAGCTTTCTTTTGGAGGCAGTTTGAGACACACCTTGACCCTAAAGATAAAACCCGTATACTTTATCCTAAGCAGCAGTAGCCTATCTCTCTCTCTCTCTCACACACACACACACACACACACACACACACACACACACAGACACACACACACACACGCATGTCCAGGCCCGTGTGTCGTATGAGGCTGTTCCCCCCAGAGCACTAATGTCAGCACCACGCTACGTTTACCTTAAACAGCATTACAGTTTGTTTTATGTAAACAGGTCCCTGCATAAACACACACACACACACACACACACACACACACACAGAATCCAGGTCCTAATCCAAAGCAGAGCTCAAGTTTCTCCTCTTTAAGGAACATCTGCAGCTTGGAGCATTTAATCATGACCTCATTTCCCGCTCTGCCGTGATCTAAGAGTCTTTCTCATGGAAGGTGCCCAGTTGATTTTGGACCGTGACTGCGGGGCTGGGACATGGTGAGGTCAATGTTGGCCCTGGTGGTTTTTGAGAAGGTTCCAGCTCTTAGTGTTGGTGCTATTTTTTAAAAAGGCCTCTAGAATGGTGCCATCCCATAACAGGGCCACGGCAAACAAAATAAGTTCATTTATGATTAGTGAATGTAATTATATCTTTGTGGTTGTTGTAATTATTATGTAATTTT
>JAJAGP010006929.1:0-17061 GCA_025084515.1 Ancistrus triradiatus | reverse complement strand
TATGCTGGAATGCAGTGTTTTCCTTTCTCCAAACATAACACTTTTCTTTTAAACCAAAAAACCACCATTGTTGTTCAGTGTTCTTCTGATGGTGGACTCATGAACATTAACATGAGCCAATGTGAGAGAGGCCTTTATTTGCTTAGAAGTTACCCTGGGGTCCTTTGTGACCTCACCAACTATTACACACCTTGCTCTTGGAGTGATCCTTGTTGGTTGACCACTCCTGGGAAAGGTAACAATGGTCTTGAATTTCCTCCATTTGTACACAATCTGTCTGACTGTGGATTGTTGGAGTCCAAACGTTTTAGAGATGGTTTTGTAACCTTTTCCGGCCTGATGAGCACCAACACTCTTTTTCTGAGGTCCTCAGAAATCTCCTTTGTTCATGCCATGATACATTTCCACAAACGTGTTGTGAAGAGCTGACTTTCATAGATCCCAGTTCTTTAAATAAAACAGGGTGCCCACTCACATGTGATTGTCATCCTATTGATTGAAAACACCTGACCCTAATTTCACCTTCAAATTAACTGCTAATCCTAGAGGTTCCCATACTTTTGCCACTCACTAATATGTAATATTGGGTCATTTTCCTCAATAAATAAATGACCAAGTATAATATTTTTATTTCATTTGTTTAACTGGGTTCTCTTTATCTACTTTTAAGACATGTGTGAAAATCTGATGATGTTTTAGGTCATATGCAGAAATATAGGGTTCACCATCTTTCAAGAACCACTGTAGATACTTGTAATAAAAAACATATTTTCTTGTTCTTGGGACTGTGTGGTCTAGTAGTTAAGAGACTGGACTATGGACCAGAAATCCCCCCCCTCCGCCAGTCCGCCACTGTTCGGTCCCTGTGTAACTCCCTTGACTCACACTTGTGAGTCAAACTGTATTGTAAGGTAGTATCACTGCATAAGGGCGTGTGCTAAATGACTAAATGTAAATGTTGTACAAAACATAAACAAATTGTGTTCTGTTCTATAGTGACATTTATGTTACAGGTACAGTAGCTCCCAAATGCTGTAGAAATCATACTGGACGTTTATTTAATCATGTGTAGTAGGTACAGTTGTAGCATAAAATATTTAGACTGGTGCACTGAGTTAAATCTGCCAATTTCTAAACTCCTCCTGTGAATTACCAAACACAGAGTGAGGTCCCATTAGAAGCTGGAGACATAGTGAATGGAGAAAAGCTTATTTCAGAGGAAAAGAGCAAACTAATTTCACTCTTTCTCTCAAACAATCTCATTGGTAGCAGAGCCCATGTTTATAGTGACTGATGAAAGCTGGACTGGCAACTCCACTGGGCCAAACATCCTACCCATTAATTAACTGCGGTGTCCAGTCCAATGTTGCCAGTTTTATGCTCTTTGCCAATCTGTCCCTTTCAGTTCCAGCTCTCTTCCAATTTGAAGTCCCGCTTCCCCTGCATGTTCAAATGATCCATGCTGAGTTGATTACAGCAGACTGTAATTTACTGGGCTCGCTGATATGCATGCATATCCTCTCAACCACTGTATTTCAGCAATGCTAATTGGCCACTTTTTGCTTTAGGGCACTTTATATTTGTTTATGGTTGATTTGAAATGGATATGTGCCTGTAATTGATTACACCATATAATACACTAGCATAGTTCTTGCTCCTGAGTTCCATTTTGGAGGAACTGTAGAGTCAACTGGTTTATAATTTAGCATTTTTTTTATTCTGCTTAGTCCAATGGAACATAGCATAAAATATTATTCTGTACACGTATATGACAGATCTAAGTGTGGATTCCTGTAACTGGTAAAGGTGAAGCTTATGCAAATTAGCTATCAAACTAATAGGAAAATGGTAACACTGATTTACTCCTGTTCATAGAGCCAGACTTCCTGGTCAAACATTTGAATTAGAAAGCATCAGCAACAATACTGGGTTGAACCTGCAGCACTCATTTGTTCATGTACTGTAAACATTGAAAAGTCTGCATTTTCAAACTGCCTTTGTGAGACACAATATCAGTGATACACTTGAAAAGCAATCATATTCACACACAACTGAGTTTTTCCTATGTTTAAAATAGCTAGTAATCTGACTACACATACTGTATTTGCATTTAGTGCTCAGTAGTTTCTCTTTCATAGCTCAGGAGCCGTAATGGTGATTCTCATTTATGTATCAACGTTTGCACTTATGCTCCTCCCAAAACAGAATTATGTAGTAATGGCATTGGTTATGTCTCTATTTTGCTTTCTACTCATTTAAGGCTAATTTCTGTGCCAAAACTATTGGGCACAGGCACACATTGGCAGTTCATAAGAGCATCACCTAACAGTCAAGTCCAGGGTGTAAGTATCAGGGTTCATATCCAGGTCCCAAGGAGTTGTTGTTTTGAGAATTGGCTCTTACCTCTGAACCACAGGATCTGCCTTACCCCAAATGTGTGTGTGTGTGTGTGTGTATGTATATATATATACACACACACCAAGGTAGGCATAACTATATACCTAACGACCATATATCTATCTAATGACCATATACACTGCATGGCAAAAAAATAAGGTCACCACCTGGATTTAGTTATATACTTAAAAAAAGAGTCAGATAATTACTGCATTGGTGATTAGGTGATTAGGTTTCAGCTGGCAACAAGTTATTTAACCCTAACTGATGCAGTGAGTAGCTTCAGATTGTGAGAGAGTGGTTCAGGAAGCATGAGCCATCATTTTCACACATGGATTGGCCACCACAGAGTCCAGACCTGAACCCCATTGAGAATCTTTGGGATGTGCTGGAGAAGATTTTGTGCAGTGGAACAAATCTCCCATCATCAATACAAGATCTTGAGGAAAAATGAATGCAACTCTGGACAGAAATAATTGTTGTGACATTGCGAATGTGTGCCATAATCAAGGCTAAAGGCGGTCCAACGAAATATTAGTGTGTGACCTTTATTTTTGGCCAGGCAGTGTATACCATACCATTGTACTCAAAAATTTTAAACTTGGATTTGTCTCTCCATAATAATCTTTTTCACTGATTTTCATTCTAATCTTTGTGAGCTTTAGCATATTTTAGCTTTTTCACTCTGATCCCCTTCCGAAAAAAATGGTTTCTTGGCTGCTACGTTTCCAAAAAGACCATTCCTGATCAAGCTTCTTTGGACTGGAGAAGAGTCAACTTGGCATCTTGAAGCTGACAGATGCTGCTACTGCTCAGTGTAATACTTTACAGAAACTTCTTTCTTATTTCTTTTCTGTTCTTTTAATACTGCATACAAATTTCCTATATTTTATTTTTATATTCTAATAAACTGAACCAAGTATATAGGTTAAAACAATGGTATATCTAATGTAATGCTTGGCTTAAGACTTCTACACAGTACTATATGTCACAAGTGAAATTTGAACAAGAGGCATCTATTCAAATTCCTAACAAGTAACTTTTTTGTGCGTTGAGCCATGGAACACTGGGTTAACACAACCATTATATTGCACATTGTAATTATTGTGAAAGTATTTTACATTACACTAAAGTAACTGTTGCTATGGAGGTGTAATGTTTGAGTTGAGTTTCAGATCATTTTCTCAGAAGCAAATGCAACATGAAAACAAAGTCGCTGGCAGATCTTGAGCACAATGTGAGACATTTCTGATAAAACTCAAGTGGAGGCACGTAAGATTGGTGGAGGCTTTTTGCTCAGGACAAAAACCTGAGAGACAGGAGACTCAGGTAAAAGGCTCTTTTTATTTCCATTTGATTACACTGTTGTCTAGGAGAAACTACAAAGATTTCTTTTAGGACCATATTTTCCAATGTGTAGCTACGACATGACTGTAATTCCAGCATTACAAGAGGCAAAACTTGATCTACATGGTGACTCATGGTGAGTTATTTTCTTTGAAGTAAATCATCAGACCTCCAAAATGGGAATTTGCACCTCGTTGTCCAATAGCACACCGCTAGCTCATGTTCAAGTACCTTGCAGATTGGCAGTCACACAACATTGCCAAGCTCTGTCATGTAGTGAAGTGTTGACTATTAGCATTTGATTGCAGGGTGAAGGTACCAAGATATGACAGATTTACGTCAATGCCATGTGGACATTCCAACATTTTGTCCAGAGCTGAGCTGAATTTGCACCAAATGTTTGGTTTTGTTGTTTGTGACATGTAGTGGGAGAGCCAAAGCCAAATTGCTGCCTTTGTCAACATCCAGTTAAGCTGTCTGGCTGCCAGATGATTTTCTGGCATGTTCAATTTTGGTTGGCCAGTGGTGGCTCAGTGCTTACAGCTCTGGACTACAAAAACTTGGCTCAACCGAGCTGCTGCTTTTGGACATTGACCTTAGAAGCTGAGCTTTAGTTAAGATTCAGGGGTGTCAGATTAGTGGTGCTCGGATTTTAGTTCACCATTTTCCAATGTTTATTGTTTGTTTGCATGTTTATTTTGTTTATTTATTTCAAAGGCCATTCAATGACAGACATAAGTTTACATCAGCACTCAAGGTTATGTCGAAACTAGTCATATATTCACTCAGGCTGGGACCAGTTTAGCAAAATCAATTAACCTTAAGCATGTCTTTGGACTGTGGGAGGAAACTGGAGGAAACCCACGCAGACACCATTTCAACACAGAAAAGACCCAGATTGCTCCACCTGGAATCGAACCAAGGGCCTTCTTGCTGTGAAGCAACAGTGCTACTCCAATTTTTACATGTAAACTCCACAGATATTTGATGTTTGCAAAAGCACCACATTTTCCATGCCCATAAGGGGTCTTTAGAGTGGCTTTGGAGAAGTCATGGGATTTGAACTCACAACCTTAACTTTTGAATTTTCACTACTAAAACAAGAGCTGTTCCACAACATTTTGACTTTTAATTCTGCCTGAATAGGTTCCAGCAGACTTCCACACGCCAGCCATTTAATTCTGTCATGCCTGATGAATACAATCTTCTATTACTTATTATTTAACTGTTCTTTCAACCATGCTTTCAAAAACAGCGTTTTAACTCTGTATCTGAAGCCTATTGATTTGCCTATTGAAATGGTGAGCCATGCTGTGTGATGGATGCTTCTCCGCAGAAAATGACTTTTAAAAGGAGTTTAAAACACTTACAGAGAACGCATTTGGAGTGAAAGGGACCGTCACGCTGCTCATTTCCGGACACTTTTTGTTTTTGTTCATTAGACATGCATTAGCAGTGTGTAATATCTACTTTCTCTTTGCTTTTAAGTGCCTGCTATTACAGTCATTTCAGGCAGACGGATGAAGTAGGACTGCGTTCTTTTTGAAAATGGGATTCTCTGCAAACAGCAAAGTGAATTATGGGCGCTCAGCTTAAGTGTGCTTGGACTCAATGCTCCCGTGCATTGTGGGACATCATGAGTAAATAAGTCTTTATGATAAATATTAAAAATGTCTTTACTTGTCCATTACAAATAGTGTGTGATTTTGGACATACACACAATACATACAGTCCTTTATTTTTGAAGTTTTGACTTTCCTGTAAGCAGTCTACATCCTAGACACTGAGCCACCATTGTTCTTGGTCAAGAGCCAAACAGTGGAAATTTAGGAGCTGAGATATTGAAATTGAAACCTTTTTATCAGCAGTATGGGACCATAATTGCCAAACTAACCCTGTCTCTAATATTCCTCCATTTCTCAATCATTGATATCCTTGGTCGACAACTTCTACCCCCTGTGTGTTTATATTACAAAATGATTAGTGGTTCAAGCACCACATATATATATATATATATATCTGCATATATCTGCATAAATATGACCTAAAACATCATCAGATTTTCACACAAGTCCTAAAAGTGCATAATGGAATAGAACGCAGTTAAATGAGACAAAAATGTTATATTTGGTTATTTATTTATTTAGGAAAATGATCCAATATTAATAAATAACATAATCCAATCAAAATGTTGTGGAAGAACCTGAAGTGAGCAGCTAATGTGAGGAAACCCACCAACATCCCAGAGCTGAAGCTGTTCTGTACGGAGGAATGGGCTAAAATTCCTCCAAGCCGGTGTGCAGGACTGATCAACAGTTACAGGAAACGTTTAGTTGCAGTTAGTGCTGCACAGGGGGGTCACACCAGATACTGAAAGCAAAGGTTCACATACTTTTGCCACTCCTTAATATATAATATTGGATCATTTTCCTCAATAAATAAATGACCAAGTATAATATTTTTTCTCTCATTTGTTTAACTGGGTTCTCTTTATCTACTTTTTATTAGGGGTCACTCTCTGGCCGCTAGTGGCCAGTATTTGACCCTACTTGGCGGCGTGAGCGAGCGTGTGTCAGCCCTTCCCGGGCATTTTGTAGTAAATTAGCGACACCTGCTGTTGAGCCCATATAAACTTCTTGGGGCTTACACAGTGTCGCATCATTCATTTTGCTTGACTTTGGCAGCCCGACGCTACGCACGCACTCGCCCTGCCTCGGCTCATCACGGCACTTGCTTTTGGTTTGTGCTTTTTTGACAGCGGTACGTCTGGGAGTTTGAAGACTCCCAGATGGGGGCTATTAGGAGGTAAGTAAGGTAGGGCCTTAGCCTTTAGTGTAGGGCCATTGTTTAATTGTTTTGTTGTTCGCCCCCGCCTTTCTCTCTCACGGCGTGGCCCCCCCTCCTTTGCGATCGGGGGATTTCTTCCCCCCCGTTTGATCTCCCTTTGAAATGAACGCTCAATCTTCTGTCTGTTTAAAATTGTCTTCTTATTATTCAATTCTATCTTATTATCTTTACCAAATAAATTTTCATGATGCGTCCAAACTAGCTGGTGGTTAGCCAATGATATATTAATGTGTTTTCCAAGTTTGTAGTAAAACAGAAAGCTTTTATTTTACAAGCAAAAATTGGTGTTTTAAGTTGTTCAATAAGAGCTATGGTGTTATGATTCTTGCTCAGGTTGTTCAAATTTTATGGAGTTCCTCAAAGTGTTCCTTTCACCACTCTACAACATAAGTGTAGGTCAACACTTCCCCTGCTTGATACAGCTTGAGCAAGGTTGTTTCTTCCATTCTTGAGGTGCTAAACCATTTGCAAGAACATTTCGGAGGCAATAAAAAATATTTTTCCTCTCTACACTGCTCACATATTTGAGCTTTTGCTACTGCAGGTGACTTCACTGCAGCATATCTGACCTATTGATACCTCTCCACTGAATCAGGAGACCCCTCCAAGAGTCAAATTCAAAAGGCCTTCTATTGTCAATACAAATAGGCCGAGCTACTTCAAAACTGACGATGCTAAATGCTAACACATACAGAACAGAATACAAAGAGTGCTACAATGTTAAATACACCGATAATTCTAACACTGACTAACAAAGCTGTCACATATCATGTGACAATGCTACACACAGTGCTACAGCTAACCGACAGTAGCAATTCAACAGGAGTAACAACAAGACACAGAAACATAAAAACATGAATGAGAAGTCACACAATGAGAGAACCAGGAACTTGGAAATACCAAAGGTGTGAAAGGGCCAGACAAAAAAAGTGCACAAGAATGAGAGCTTATATTTAATTGAACAGCCTGCTGTGAAAATCAAAAAGAGTCAAAGAAGAGCTATGCAGGATGATTTGGCTCTAACACTTTGATACGTAATCTAAATTACATAAAGTACCATTATCTCATATAACAGAAGCAGTTGCTATGTAATCATCCATACACTAACTTAATAATCATGGTAAATTTTCTCAAGAGTTGCAATGTAGCAATATACAACATTTATCCAAAGTGATGTACAAAGAGGCTTCAAGACCATGTTCAAGTGACCATCAGATGCAGATTTTGAGGAATACCTCTGTGATTATTAGTAATGAGTCTTAAACACTAAGCCTGACCTGTAAGTTGGCTATAAGGAGGATTTGAAAGGGATTCCTGCATTTTGACCCATCTATGCCTTATTGCTCACGGCACTTTTTAACCTTGCTTTTCTGTATCTACACCACTGCAGGATTGTACCCATGATATATTTGTCCTTGTCCAGTTAGCGCTACAGAATAACTAGCTGTCTGTCTTCATCAAGAAATCCAGTCCTTGTGCTGTCTGCCATGACCATCTGACAATAAAGTCCTACACTCCATGAACGAACAAGTACCCCACTGGGAGCCACTCCACGCTGAATTAAGATGCATGGTTGTCCCCTACAGTTCTGGCCAGTTTGAAAGGGGCTTACAACAGCCTGAAGAGCATGGACCTCATCCAACCAAGCAGGAGAAATGAGTTCTAATCAGAGGAGATTGGAAAGAATAGTGGGCCGTTTGCCCCTGAGTGATCCCAATATAGTGCTACAACCGTTTGCAAGGACTCAGTAATTGAGCGTGCAGGCCAAAGTCGAGGGTCACTGAGTTGTGTGGCGACAGAAGGACAGGTGAACTAATGTAGTCTGCCAGAACTACCGGTGTGTCCAATGTGAACCCTGATCAGCTGGAGCTATTGTATGAATCGTTCGGACAGAACAGCCAAGTAGTGTTCGCAGTGGAAACGTGAAATTTTATACTCATGAATAACAGAAACACATATAAAGGACTACTCAGTTTTGACAATGAGCAAGTTTAAATCTGCATTATGTTCCTAAAGTCGCAGCACTGATTAATAAATGTAGGTTATGATAAGAAAAAAGCTTGCAGCTAAATAAATTGTTAAATCTTTTATTTCTGCTATGGCACCTCTAGATTAAAACTAATTTACCTCACTACCTAGTGAAACGTAATAGATTAATAATGGTTAGTCTAGAAAATAATTACTAGCAATAGTCACATGATTATCAGTCCAAATGCAAGAAAAATATGACTAAAATGTGTAAATATTTCCATACGTTCTCATTTTAAAGTGCCAGTTAATGGCCCATTTAAGTGCTGAATAACAGCCAGAATTTGAGTCATCATTTACCGACCTAGACAGCTATTTGGACCACCTGGGCACATTAAGCCCTTTTCTTTCTTCTGAAATTCAAACTTGACAGATACAAGGCAGAGTGAAGTTTGATTAAAGCCTTGAACTGGGCTGGATTTATGAAAGTAATTTCACCCGAATCCCTCTGCCCCAAAAATGGACATTAGGTCCTTAATTGTTATGATGGTGGATATCAGACAGCATTATAATGGGTTTGATCCAAAAGTCCCCCAGAAAGTCTTGTTGGGGTTTGAGTGCAAATGATGAGTTGATTTATATTTTGAGATGCTATACAGACATGTCGAGATGACTCTTGACTTTGTGGTTACAAAAGTATTGAATGAGGAGGCAATATCAGTTTGGAAACCCTGAAACTCGGATGCAAGGTGGAATAGACATTGAGAAGAAAAGGGTTATCAGAATTCAACCCTAAAACGAGGTGAAGTTGGCGCTTGTTGTTGCTGCAAATACATAGTTTAATTTGGAGTTTATCAGTAGTTTATAAAATAAAAAACTTGTCCAGTTTCGCAGACGAGAAGAGGTGGTACAATGCAGTGAATGTCTCGTCAATGTGTGGAAAATGGGTCACAAATCAGATGTTAATGATTGGCAAAAAGGAGTGGTTGCATTTGGGCGTGCCAAAGGCAATAGTGTGAAGGCAGTAGCAAAAATCCCAATTTACAGGAAATCCTCATCAGAATTGCGGCCGAAAGAGAAATCTGATGGAAAGGGACAAGAATAAAAGTAAACGCAGGTCCTTTACAACCAAACTCTGAAAGAACTCTCCACAGGGAACTGTATACCATGAACATATGGATTCTCACACAAGAGGCCTTTGCTCACTTCTGCTCACAAAGTTGCCATGTGTTATCTGGCCAAATGAATTTAGTTTCTGCCTGTATATGAATGATGCTAGGGGTGCTGTTGATCAAATACCTCAGGAAACCTTCAATGAAAAAGGTGTGGTCAAGCTGGAGGAGATTCTCTGATGTTCTGGGGGTGTTTGTAATTATGCTTTGGTTGAAGTGACAATAAATTTGAACCATAATTTCTACATTGAGCTGCCGGACAATCAGATTTTGCCTTTTCCTCATTATCTTACCTAGGAACATAACATTCCTATCCCTATATTCCAAGACTCATGTTCACATGGGTGCAAATGTGACTCTTCGGCATGATGAACATTCAAGAAGCAGTCACACATTTGGACTGGCCTGCAAAATCGCCAGATGCGAATCTTTTTGAAAATCTGTGGGACTACCTGGAACAATGAATAAGACCCCAGGGAAGACATCCACAAAATCTGGCAGAACTGCGCTATTATTTGATGCTAGAGTGCCTGAATGTTGATGTCACGTACATCCAGAAACTTGTCCAATCCATTCCAAATCAAATTGCAGCTGTCATTCATGTTCATGGAGGTATTACAGATTTCAGGCACAGAGAAATTAATAATTGTGCAATCATTTTGGTAAATTATTTTTTTCCAGAGCTGTTGTATTGTTGCCACTCACAAAACACACAATGATATCACTCAGTCTCTGGGCCACATACGGCCCACATGTAAACTACAGTGGTGCTTGAAAGTTTGTGAACCCTTTAAAATTTTCTAGATTTCTGCATAAATATGACCTAAAACGTCATCAGATTTTCACACAAGTCTTAAAACTACATAAAGAGAACCCAGTTAAACAAATTAGACACAAATAGTATACTTGGTCATATATTTATGGAGGAAAATAATCCAATATTACATATTGGTGAGTGGCAAAAGTATGTGAACCTCTAGAATTAGCAGTTAATTTAAAGGTGAAATTAGAGTCAGGTGTTTTCAATCAATGGGATGACAATCAGGTGTGAGTGGGCACCTTGTGTAATTAAAAGAACAGAGACCTATCAAAGTCTGCTCTTCATAACACGTTTGTTGACGTGTATCATGGCACAAACAAAGGAGATTTCTGAGAACCTCAGAAAGAGTTATTGATGCTCATCAGGCTGGAAACGGTCACAAAACCATCTCTAAAGAGCTTGGACTCCACCAATCCACAGTCAGACAGATTGGGT
The DNA here is from genome assembly GCA_025084515.1 of Ancistrus triradiatus. Taxonomy (NCBI): domain Eukaryota; kingdom Metazoa; phylum Chordata; class Actinopteri; order Siluriformes; family Loricariidae; genus Ancistrus; species Ancistrus triradiatus. The sequence continues at coordinate 6,075 of JAJAGP010006929.1, read as the reverse complement.
ATAAATGGAGGAAATTCAAGACCATTGTTACCCTCCCCAGGAGTGGTCGACCAACAAAGATCTCTCCAAGAGCAAGGCGTGTAATAGTTGGCAAGGTCACAAAGGACCCCAGGATAACTTCTAAGCAACTGAAGGCCTCTCCCACATTGGCTAATGTTAATGTTCATGAGTCCACCATCAGAAGAACACTGAACAACAATGGTGTGCATGGAAGGGTTGAAAGGAGAAAGCCACTGCTCTCCAAAAAGAACATTGCTGCTCGTCTGTAGTTTGCTAAAGATCACGTGGACAAGCCAGATAACCAAATATAATATTTTTGTCTCATTTGTTTAACTTGGTTCTCTTTAATTACTGTTAGGACTTGTGTGAAAATCTGATGATGTTTTAGCTCATATTTATGCAGAAATACAGAAAATTCTAAAGGATTCACAAACTTTCAAGCACCACTGTCTTTCCATGGCAGTAGGTGGACTGAAGGAAAAGACAAATGATGGCCCAAAATTGGCTAGGGTCACTCATTTGCTATCAGGTCAGGGGAGCTTCGGCACAGCACACTAAATGCTAAGTGGTAATGAGAATGAGGGAACGAGGCAAAACCCTGATGGAAGTTAAGTTCTCACATTATTGTGCAATGAGCAGTAAATTTGCTTATACTACATATTTTAAAAGTGTAATTAGGATTTAACGCTGAGTGGAGCAAGTCACGCTGATGTTCCTTATTACAGTTTTCTGGGTCAAGTTTTCTACTGAAGGACAAGGCCAGATCCAGCTTTGCATTTAAAACGTATTAGAGTGTGTGTATGTGTATGTGAGAGAGAGAGAGAAAAAAGGCATGAACCCTTAATTCTTAGTGGATGTGTGATATTAAAGTGCTGAATGCAGATATTACAACCCAAAGTCCCAAAATGCATTGCATCCTGCTTCAAATATATATTTTTTATTATGAGCAGTCCCAATTAGATACAACCCTTTGATCCTGTCTCTTTTAAAGCCTTCCTTCTCTGTTCCCTCAGCAGATAAACAATCGCTCCTTATGAACCTGTGACACAACTGCACATACACATTCAGGATGCGACAACTATACAGAACAAGGATTCTCACATTTTAATTATAAAACACTGCATCGATCTGACTTTGTAGTTTTGGTTACATAATATTATTTCACTGTATTAAATTAGTGTGAGGAAAAATAATATGAACAGGTTTGTGTGGGCTGTACTCTGGATACAAAACCAATCCTACTGAATAAACCTTACCATCACAGCAGACTCTGGCTCACTATTCCTTTTTCATACTACTGCCATGCGTGTAAACAAGACTGTAGCTACTTCAGTGCCTGAAATTACAACAACCATGTATGATGATGGAGAAAATTATTGCTATTATCATGTTGTTTGACCTATTTTAGTTCAAGTGCTTCTGAAGTAGCTATTGTACTATTTCATATCTGTCCTATTCCTAATGTGGTCAGGTCCACTTAGCCATATCCTCAGAATTACTTTATAATTACAATGTCTACAGTGTCACCCAAGCAGCTTCCTGATGCCATATTGTTTACTTGTAGTGGCATAGATTTCACATATGAGCAGTCAAGTCAAGTCAAGTCAGATTTATTTATATAGCGCTTTTTACAATGGAACATTGTCTCAAAGCAACTTTACAATTTTAGATTATCTCCTAATATCTACGTAAAATCCCAAACTGAGCAAGCCTAGGGCGACAGTGGCAAGGAAAAACTCCCTGAGTGTTATAGGAAGAAACCTTGGGAGGACCAAGACTCAAAAAGGGAACCAACCTCCTTTGGCGGTGTAGATGATAAATCTAAGAATGAAACTAAAGTCATGGAGTCATAGTTCAAATAAAATGTGAAATATGCACATCGGTATTAAGTAGTCCAATGCACTCTAGGATCCTGAGTCTAAGCAGGAAAGTCGTTGGTAGCATTTCGACCCCAGATAACTGGAGGAGGGTGAGGGTTACTGTCCTCTGGTGTGGCCTTTGTATGAGGGGCTAGTGCTGAAGACGGAAGCATCTTGAGTGAAGCTGAAGCGGATTAGTGTTTTATGTTAAATAAAACATAGTCTATGCTAGACAAGGAATGCCTAAAACTAATATTTAATATGCCAAACGTTGTACCTTGAATATCAATATATTTAATATAAATATATTTGAAATTTAGATTAAGTTTGTGAACCCTTTAGAATTTTCTATATTTCTGCATAAATATGACCTAAAACATCATCCAATTTCACACAAGTCCTAAAAGTAAACAAAGAGAACCCAGATAAACAAATGAGACAAAAATAGTATACTTGGTAATTTATTTATTGAGGAAAATGATCCAATATTACATATTAGTGAGTGGCAAAAGTATGTGAACCTTTGCTTTCAGTATCAGGTGTGACCACCCTGTGCAGCAATAACTGCTACTAAACGTTTCCTGTAGCTGTTGATCAGTCCTGCACACCGGCTTGGAGGAATTTTAGCCCATTCCTCCGTACAGAACAGCTTCAGCTCTGGGATGTTGGTGGGTTTTCTCACATTAACTGCTCACTTCAGGTCCTTCCACAACATTTCAATTGAATTAAGGTCAGGACTTTGACTTGGCCATTCCAAAACATTACCTTTATTCTTCTTTAACCATTCTTTGGTAGAACGACTTGTGTGCTTAGAGGGTCGTCGTCTTGCTGCATGACCCACCTTCTCTTGAGATTCAGGTCATGGACAGATGTCCTGACATTTTCCTGAATTCTCTGATATAATTCAGAGTTCATTGTTCCATCAATGATGGCAAGCCGTCCTGGTCCAGATGCAGCAAAACAGGCCCAAACCATGATACTACCACCACCATGTTTCACAGATGGGATAAGGTTCTTATGCTGGAATGCAGTGTTTTCCTTTATCCTAACATAACACTTTTCCTTTAAACCAAAAAGTTCTATTTTGGTCTCATCCATCCACAAAACATTCTTCCAATAGCCTTTTGGCTTGTCCATGGGACTGGGGTAGCCTAGCGGGTAAGGTACTGGACTATGGACGAAAACGTCCAGGGTTCAAATCCCACCTCTGCCAAGCTGCCACTGTTGGGTCCTTGAGCAAGACCCTTAACCCACAATTGCTTGGATTGTAAGACTGTATCAATTGTAAGTTGCTCTGGATAAGGGCGTCTGCTAAATGCTGTAAATGTAAATATATAATATATTCTCATGTCATCTTTAGCAAACTGCAGACCAGCAGCAATGTTCTTTTTGGAGAGCAGTGGCTTTCTCCTTGCAACCCTGCCATGCACACCATTGTTGTTCAGTGTTCTTCTGATGGTAAACTCATGAACATTAACATTAGCCAATGTGAAAAAGGCCTTCAGTTGCTTAGAAGTTACCCTGGGGTCCTTTGTGACCTCGCCAACTGTTACACGCTTTGCTCTTGGAGTGATCTTTATTGGTCGACCACTCCTGCGGAGGGTAACGATGGTCTTGAATTTCCTTCATTTGTCTGACTATGGATTGGTGGAGTCCAAGCTCTTTAGAGATGGTTTTGTAACCTTTTGCAGCCTGATGAGCATCAACAACTCTCTTTCTGAGGTCCTCAGAAATCTCCTTTGTTCGTGCCATGATACACTTCCACAAACATGTGTTGTCAAGAGCAGACTTTGATAGATCCCTGTTCTTTAAATAAAACAGGGTGCCCACTCACACCTGATTGTCATCCCATTGATTGAAAACACCTGACTCTAATTTCGCCTTCAAATTAACTGCTAATCCTAGAGGTTCACATACTTTTTCCACTCACAAATATGTAATATTGGATAATTTTCCTCAATAAATAAATGACCGAGTATAATATTTTTGCCTCATTTGTTTAACTGAGTTCTCTTTATCTTTTTTAGGACTTGTGTGAAAATCCAGTATAAACCATTAAAAACAGCTTCATTCCTTCTTCTAAGGACAAATGGCATTCTTCAGTGATTAGTAGACTCATTTGATAATTTTGTGTCCTGCCACTTCATAGCTAATCGGTGTCATTTGAAAATAAAACTTCAGAGGAAGGACACACTTTCAAGGCAGGGATTCCGTAAATGTATTTTTTTTTTGCCTCCCTGTGTCACAGTACCATATTTGCATGTCAGTGTGCTAGCACATTGATTAGATGTTTATCCTTGTAGATTTTAATGCTGCTCGGTTTCATGAACCGTTAAACAGTGGGTGTGGCTGAAGTTTAGTGGCTGCTCTCTAATCTTCATCTTTGTTTTCAGTTTAAATTTCGATTGAATGTTCAGGGCAGAGATCACTAACCACGCCTACATTTATTCTATTTTTTATCACAGGAAGCTGCACGGAATTAGATCACATTAATTATTTAGTATTGCTGCAGTGGGTAAAAGCTAAACGTGGAAAACCAACACAGCTAAGCACATAATGAGAAACGTAACTCAGCCATATCATTTTAAAATAAAGCCTCCCTCACGTACTGAGGCTTGATTACTGCATTAAAAGACTCCTGAACATTGTCTGCATGTCTAATTTGAGTCTTGAGAGAACACTCAAGTAATAAATATGAGCAAACAATACTTCATAATGAAGTCATGATTAACTCAGTATAATGTGGTGGGTTGATTTGATGAGCTGCGAGATATAAATTAAACGATGATACGTGTCTATTAAAATGTACATTCAGCAAACTGCCACTCGCACGCATTTACATTTAGTCATTTAGCAGACATCCTTATCCAGAATGACTTACAACTGATACAACAGTCCAAGCTATTGTGAGTTAAGGTCCTTGCTCAAGGACTCAGCAGTGGCAGCTTGGTAGAGTTGGGATTTGAACCATAGACCACTAAGCCGTCACAGTCCAGTTAATTTATTCAGAGCAATTAGCCTGGAATCTACGTCACTGCACCATCTTTGTCTTTGCCTTATAACTACCTAGTGTGTATCTCCTACATCATACAAAGAGGAGTGTGCAGCATCATTCATTCATTCATTCATTCATTCACTGTCTTATTAATCCTGGACAGGGTCACTGGATATATGCCTAGCTGGAGGCATGGGTTTCAAGACAGGAATAACCCTAGACAGGGCACCAATCCATCGTAGGGCACACAAATCCCACACTCATACAATAGGGGCACTTTTAGAGATTCCAATTAACCTAACATGCATGTCTTTGGACTGTGGGACCAGATCACTCCACCTGGGATCAAACCCAGGACCTTTTTTCTATGAGGCAAAACTGCTCCCCACTGAGCCACTGTGCTGCCCAAGTGTGCAGCGGTGTTGCAAAATGTATTTTTTTTACTTTTACTAGGTGGATACTATGGAGGATTTTTTGGACAAAACTAAACAAATCTAAATTAATACTGATGAATAAGCTTAAAAGTTTGCTTGAAAGTTTGCTTGCTGGATGAACTACATTAACTTGCTATTCAATTCACAGACAGATGTCCTGACATTTTCATTTAGAATATGCTGGAATAATTTATGATCCATCAGTAATGGCAAGTCAGGTGTAGATGCAGCAAAACAAGCCCAAACCATGATACTACCACCAGCATGTTTAACAGAGGGTATGAGGTTCTTATGCTGGAATGCAGCATATTTCTTTCTCCAGGCACACTGCTTTTCATTTAAACAAACAAACAAAATTGGTGTCATCCATCCATAAAACATTTTTTCCAATAGCCTTCTGGCTTGTCCATGTGCTAGAGGAGATAATGTCCACTTTGAAGAGCCATGCACATCACTGTCGATCAGTGTTCAATGTGACTGTAGATTTGTGGAGTCCAAACTCTTTTCAGGTAGTTGTGTAACCTTTTTCAGTTTGTCAAGTCAAGTCAAGTCAAGTCAGATCTATTTATATAGCGCTTTTTACAATGAAGCATTGTCTCAAAGCAACTTTACAAGTTTAGATTATCTCCTAATAACTACGTCCAATCCCAAATTGAGCAAGCCTAGGGTGACAGTGGCAAGGAAAAACTCCCTGAGTGTTATAGGAAGAAACCTTGGGAGGACCAAGACTCAAAAAGGGACCCAACCTCCTTGGGCGGCGTAGATGATAAATCTAAGAGCGAAACTA